>JAQQSB010001749.1:0-38643 GCA_029721515.1 Synanceia verrucosa
AAGGCAATTTTTCTTCCAAAATATTGCTTATTCTTGTTAGAATTGAGTCGAACATGATGTTTCAAGACTTATATAATGAGTTTTGGGTTATGTTCTGTAGATTCACAATGTATCTGTTTTCTGTGTCTTTTTGGTCTTTTTCAAGCATGAAAAGCTTGGGGGCAGTTTCAGCATGCTGAATTACGCATGGGAAAGCTGATTTTACCTGATTTCTTTCAATTTGAAGCAATTTTTTCATTAAAATATTGCTTATTCTTGTTAGAATTGAGTGTCGAACATGATGTTTCAACACTTATATAATGAGTTTTGGTTATGTTCTGTAGATTCACAATGTATCTGTTTTCTGTGTCTTTTTGGGCTTTTTCAAGGCAGAAAAGCAGCGCTGGGTCAGTTTCAGCATGATTTACTTACGGGAAAGCTGATTTACCTGATTTCTTCAATTTGAAGCAAATTTTTTCTTCAAAAATATTGCTTATTCTTTGTTAGAATTGAGTCGGAACATGATGTTTCTGTTAATGTGTGAGCTAAGGCCTGACACCGGATGCAGAGACTGAGGCAGCTTAAGATAACTCGAAGTGTTTATTCTCCCCACAAAGTACACAAAGTTAACAAAAGGCGAGGGCAAGAACAGGCGATGGATCGAGTGCCTTGGCGTTGCTGGGTTGGCAGTGGAGCTGGAGACAGGTCCGACGCTCGAGTGGCAACATAAACAGGCTGCTGAGATGGGGTAATTCAAGTACAGGAGTAAGACTGGGCAATGGCTTAAATAGCAGGATGAATGAGTGGATGAGAACCAGGTGTGCCCCCGTGGAGAGAGCCAACCAATCACCGCCACTGCTGCACACACATTGCCCTGGAGAGAAGGAGGGGAAGCAGAGACAGAAAAAACACAAACATGCCACAAAACAAAAAGGCAAACTACAAATCTAACATTACCCCCTCAACGGACGCCACCTGGCGCTCCACCAGGCTTGCGCCTGGAAAGTCCCGGAGCAAAAGTCATTAATGAGGTCCGGGTCCAAAATCAACCGATCGGGACACCCAAGATCGCTCTCTGGGCCATAACCTCCCAGTCCACCAAGAACTGATATCCCGCCCCTCTGCGGACGTCCAGCAGCCGCCTGACAGTGAAGGCAGGGTGGCTCGCCACAAGCCGGGGGTGGAGGGGGTTCGGGCCGAGGGCACAGAGCACTGGGTGTACACAGGTTTCAACAGTGAAACATGAAAAGCTGGGTGAACATGCAATGCAGCTGGCAACTTGAGTCTCATCACACTGGGATTGATTACTTTTTCAATTTCAAAAGGACCAATGTACCTAGGGCTAGTTTCCTGCTCTCTGTCTGCAGAGGGAGTGGGTCAAAGGTGGAAGAGAGCCAAACCCTTTGTCCAGGCTGATAGTGTGGGAGCAGGAGAGCCGACGCTATCTGCCAACCGCTTGCTGGCGGCAGCCGTCCGCGTGAGAGCCTCTCTAGCTTCACGCCAGACCCGACGAAGCCTCGGCCGGGAGGTGCTCCTGTACCGGCCGAACTGCCACTTCTGGTTCCTGGATGGGGAAGAGGGGAGGCTGGAAACCCATGGAGGTCATGAAAGGGGACATACTCTGTGGCAGAGCTGACTAGGGAGTTGTGTGGGCGATTCCACTCCAGGGTAGGTGGGTGGACCATGAGGACGGGTGTCTCGGAGGTAACGCTGATCAAGGGGTCGACTCAGGAGGTCCTGGCTACGCTCCCGCCATTGTCTGGCCATTGGTCTGGAGGTGGATGGTATCCAGACTTAGAGGCTGGCCGACCCAAGAGTTTTGCAGGCAGAAGGCTCTCCAGACCTGGGAGGAGAACTGGAGGCCCCTGTCCGAAACAATGTCCTGAGGATTCCGCATGAATTCGGAACACGTGTTGGACGAGGAGGTTGGGCGGTCTCTAGAGCTGTGGGAAGTTTGAGCAGAGGTACAAAATGCACAGCTTTTGGGAAAAGCGATCTACAATAGTTAGAATTACTACAGTGTTACCCTCAGAAGGTGGGAGTCCCGCATCTAAATCCACCGGCGATGTGAGACTCAGGGACTATGAGGGATAGGTAAGGGCTGTAGGAGACCAGCAGGAGTCCGGTGGGAGGATTTGCTGGCGGGCACAGATTAGAGCAGGCAGAGACAAACCCTTAGTGTCAGTCAGAATGGTCGGGCCACCAAAAGCTGTGCTGTAGCATGGTGAGGGTCTGATGGGTAGCCGGGATGACAGGCGATTTTGAGAGGCATGTCCTCACTCGAGCACAGGAGTCCTGGCGGAGGGTGGAAACGAATATCCGGGTGCTTGGAGTATAGCTTTCCGGGAATGGGTTGGTCTCGCGAGCCTCCTGGTACCACTTGCTCAATCTCCTTATACTGGTCGCCCCACCACCACACAGGAGGATGGGGAGTATGGTCTCCACAGGTGAGTCTTCCACTGGCGGGTAAAACTTAGCTACTATCGTAGTCTTCTCTCTGCAGGTGTTAGCCGACGAGAGAAAAAGGCACAGGGGTGCATTTTGTGGTCTACTGGGAACGCTTGAGAGAGTACTGCCCAACACCGTGTCTGGAGAGGCATCAACCTCCACCACGAATCCATGAAGTGAGGGATTCCTGGGTGGGAGAGCACAGGTGCAGAGGTAAACAGACACTTTAAATGGCTGAAAGCGGTGTCCGCTGCCTGAGACCACACAAAAGGGAGAGTTTGCAGGAGGTGAGCTGAGTGAGCTACGCTGCTACTTGGACTGTAGTTACTAATGAACCTCCTTATGTGTGGCTTGCAAAACCCAAAAATCTCTGGAGGTGTTTTCGGGTGGAAGGGACAGGCCACTCACTCACAGTTTGAACCTTTGGCAGGGTCCGCCCCACTGCCCTTTTTCCACCACACAAAACCCAAGAAACTGACGGAGGGGACATGAAACTCACATTTTTCAGCTTTTAAGCAAAGAGTCTGTTCTCTAGCAGTCTTTTTAGCACCAGTCTGACATGTTGAATGTGTTCATCTAAATCCCTAGAAAAAGATCAAAATATCATCTAAATACACAAAAATAAATCTGTTGAGCATGTCTCTTAACACATCATTGATTAAGAGCCTGAAAGACGGCCGGGCATTGGTTAGGCCAAAAGGCACATTAGGTACTCAAAATGTCCGAGGGGGTGTTGAAAAGTCGCTTTTCACTCATCTCCTTCCTTGATTCCATGAGGTGGTAGGCATTACGGAGGTCTAACTTGGAAAAAATGGTAGACTGATGCAGAGGACCAAAAGCGGAATCTATCAGTGGAAGAGGGTACTTATTTTTTACGGTGATATCATTTAAGCCTCGGAAGTCAATGCAGGGACACAGAGTTTTATCTTCTCTTTCCGCCAAAGAAAAACCAGCACCCACAGGGGAAGAGGTGATGGGCTGGATAAGCCCCGCCGCTAGAGAGTCAGTGAGGCATTGCTCCATGGACTCCTTTCAGGCTTGGACAGATTGTATAGTTCCTTTATGGGAAGAGGGGCATCCGGAAGCATGGTGCTTTCTGATGACAAATGTGATAATGTCTGATGTGGGGGGAATGAGAGAGGGCAATTGAACTTATTAAAAACCTCCTGAGATTCATGGTAAATAGAGTAATTGTGGATACTGAAAAGGTTCTCTATGTGCTTAGGTGGCTATGTATCAGAGAGGACTCGTTTGAATGGAGTAAGTGTGGAATGATGGAAAGTACTCTAATTGGTGGACACAGATGCAGACCAGTCAATATGGGGGTTATGCAACTTGAGCTTTAAGGGAGACCAGAAAACAATGAAATATTTTCCTGATGGCGCCTGAGAGCTGCAGGGTCATGGGAGCAGTACGGGGCGGTGACACACGAGCAAGTAATTTGACTGAAGTCAAAGCGAAATGCCTCCTAGTGCTCAGGTAGAGTCTCAGGAAGATTTGCTTGGATACAGCAAATTCAGAGTCAATGAAGTTGTCATCTTGCCCCACTATCGCACTCAGTACTTGCAATGGTAACCTATTGTGTGGAAATCTTGAGCATACCTTGCAGCTGAATACTTTACGGAGGGTGTAGGAGAGGAGATGGTGTGGCTCATCATCAGCCCGGGTAGCTGGGACGAGCCTGCTCTTTTGGCAGTTGTGGACAGAAGGCAAGAAGTGGCCAGGCTGACCACAGTAGATGCAGAGCCGGTGCCGAACTCCTCATGCTCAATGCTCTGCAGGAGACATCCCGCCTTTACCTAACTGCATGGATTCCTCCCGCCATGAGAAGAGGGAGAACTGGAAGTTGGAGCTGGAATGGGGGCAGGTCCCGTGGGGTTCCATGTGGAGGAGGTGCAGACGCCAAGGAGAGAGGGTTGCAGCAACAGGTGGAGGGACACCCTGTCTCCCTATTCTCTCCCTAATACGCCTTTCTCTCAGCCGGTTATCAAGTCTAATAGCTAAAGAAATTAATTCATCAAGAGACTGGGTCTCATCTCGTGGCTAATTCTTCCTTTATATTATCAGAAGTGTCCCAGAAGAAAACGCTTTGCAAGGCTAGGCTCATCCCACCCGCCTCGGGGCTGCCAAAATGCGGAAGTCAATAGCATACTGAGAGACTGGGGGCAAAATAACTCACTTTAAGAGAAAGTGCCGAGCCGCGGCCAGTTCTTTCCTTGGACCGGTGGTCAAACACTCACGATCTCATTGCCAAAGGAGGTAGCAGGGACTGAGTTAGCGCAGAATTGTTAGAAACTGCCAAAGCCCACGAGGCAGCACGATCTGACAACAAACTCATAATGAAAGCGATTCGAGATCTATCGGTGGCGCACGGCCTGGGTTTGCTGATCAAACACTATGGAGCATTGGGTAAAATCCGGCTATATGTCCCTAGCTCACCGGAATACCTGACTGGAGAGGGGATGAATGGTTCTCTGGAGAGACTGGGTGGAGGAGCTTGAGGACACTGCTGAAGGAGCGCTTGGAAGGTGGAGGATCCCTGGGGGAGCCAAAGTGGAGATCTGGTTGACGGCTTGATCCATGCGACCACTGGAGCTGAGACACACTGGTTGAGAGATTCTGTAGGGTTCCTAGAATCTTTGTGGATGGCTTGCTCCAAATGCCCAACACGCAGAACCCCGCGTGGACAATGCCTGCCGAAGTCTATCTGTCTCCGCAAGGGTCCATGTTCATGGCCAGATTACTCTGTTACGTAGAGCCAAGGCCTGACCCGGATGCAGAGACTGAGGCAGCGAAGATAACTTGAAGCTGCATTCCTCCCCACAAAGTACACAAAGTTAACAAAAAGGCGAGGGCAAGAGCAGGCGATGGACGCAGTGCCTGGCGCTGCTTGAGTAGTGGAGAGCTGGAGACAGGTCCGACGCTCCGAGTGGCAACATGTTCTGTGTCACTGAGATGGGGCAATCTGGCACAGGAGTGGAGACTGGGCCGGGCTTAAATAGCAGGATGAATGAGTGGATGAGAACCAGGTGTGTCTCGTGGAGAGAGCCAACCAATCACCGCCACTGCTGCACACACACACTGTCTCTGGGAGAGAAGGAGGGGGAAGGGGAGACAGGAAAACACAAAACACATGCCACATAAAACAAAAGGCAAATTCACAAACCTTAACAGTTTCAACACTGATATAAATGAGTTTTGGTTATGTTCTGTAGATTCACAATGTATCTGTTTTCTCTGTGTCTTTTTGGGCTTTTCAATTCTAGAAAAGGCATTTGGGGTAGTTTCAGCATGATTTACGCATGGGAAAGCTGATTTACCTCTTCAGTTTTCATTCAAAAGCATTTTTTCCCACAAAATATTGCTTATTCTTGTTAGAACTGAGTTGCAACGATGATGTTTCAACACTATATAATGAGTTTTTGTTATGTTCTGTAGATTCACAATGTATCTGCTTTCTGCCTTTGGGCTTTTCAAGGCGAGAAAAGAGCGTTTGGGGCAGTTTCAGCATGACGACGCATGGGAAAGCTATTGATTTATCTGATTTCTTTTTCAATTTGAAGCAATTTTTTCTTCAAATATTGCTTATTCTTGTTAGAATTGAGTCTTGGAACATGATGTTTCAAATACTCGATATAATGAGTTTTGGCTATGTTCTGTAGATCTCACAATGTATTCCTGTTTTCTGTGTCTTTTGGGCTTTTCAAGGCGAGAAAGGCACAGCAGTTTCAGCATGATTTACGCATGGGAAAGCTGATTTAATTGTTTTTCTTCAATTTGAAGCAATTTTTCCACAAAATATTGCTTATTCTTGTTAGAATTGAGTCTGTAAACATGATGTTTCAAATACCATATAATGAGTTTTGTTACTGCTCTTGTAGATTCACAATGTATCTGTTTTCTGTGTCTTTTTTGGGCTTCTTCAAGGCAAATATGCGTTTAGTAGTTTGTGCATGATATACCATGGGAAAGCTTAATTTACCTTCCTCTCTTGTCCATTCAGAAGCATTTTTTCTTCAAAATATTGCTTATTCTTGTTAGAATTGAGTCGGAACACATGATGTTTCAACACTATATAATGAGCTTTGGTTATGTTCCTGTAGATTCACTTTATTTACGCTGCCTGAATGGCTGCCTTCGCGCTCGCGTCTGGTGTAGACTGTGTCGCTTTGTCGCCTTTTTATGTTGTTTTATCATGTCTTTTCCTACCCACGTTATGCATTGTTATGCTACGAGAGTGAACACTCTGATCAGAGATTGAAAATGGTGCATTTTACCCATTTATGCACCCACTTTGAGAGCTGGCCCAGTGAAATCCTGAGGTGCATAAACGCTACCTCGCCTCTTGCAGTCCTGGCGCTAACGAAGCGGCGCTCGGGATGCAGAGCTGGCACGAGGAAACAACTTCAACCAAGTGGTAACAGAACACCGCCGTTATCCATACTCCCAGCCAACGGGTAATCCTTGGATAATAAATTGATGAGATACGAAGCCAGGACCAGCTACCAGAGAGACGCCGCCCAGGACTGCAACGGGCTCTATGCTTCGTGGAAACATGGCTTACCCCGCCTCCATCTCCGATGCCCGCGATTCAACCAGCGGACTCTGCTCACAGGTGCCTCACCGCCTTCGGATAGAGACGATAGGTTGGGAAAACGAGAGGCTGAGGGTGTTCGTTTAATGACGAACTCTTTCGTAAGTTAATCCATGCAACGCTGTAAGGTACCGTCCAGGGGCTGCCCTCTGACCTAGAGCATTTGGTGATCTTAGCCCTAATTTCACCATCTCCTCAGGGACACCACAGCCGTGATTATTCATGCTGTTTACATTCATCCCACTATAATATAGAAGACACGGCATTGTTCACGCTACAGGATTTGATAAATAAACTCTCTGATCGCTATCCCCAGGGCAGCTAACGTGGGTGTTAGGAGACTTTTAACAAAGCCACTTTAAAGAAAAAATTATGCCAAATCCTCATCAGCACATTAAGTGCGCTACTAGATTAGACCGACACTGACCATTGTTATACTCCTCTTACAAGGCGGCTACAAGACGTCCGCTCTAATTTCTTTTGGAAAAGCGACCACGCTGATCAGCACATACAAGCCGAGATGTAAACAACTCACACCCCACGGGCGCCTCCTGCTATGATACAAACACGAGATGGGGGGCTTACATCGACGCAGCAGCTGCGCCGACGGCGCTCGGATGACGTGACTGGAGTGTTTTTGGGTCGCCCTCTGATGACGCCAACAGCTTCGTGAGTGGCATCTCTGGATTCATTGAGAAAATCACAGATGATGTTGCACCCATGGTTACTGTGAAAGTCCATCCCAAATCCAGAAGTCATGGGTGGACAAATCAGTGCAGTGGCTCTGAAGACCAGGACAGAAGCTCACAAGGAAAGCCTGTTAACTGGAAATAAGGGGAAGCATATAAAGTAGCTTCCTATGAACTCAGGGGCAAGCCATTAAAACTGCTAAAAAGCGATATGGCAATAAAGTGGAAACTCAAATGCACCAGAGGAGATTATTCAAGTGGAATATGTGGAAAATGATAAATATCATCACACAGACTACAAAACAAAAGCAAATGTGGCTGTGGAATGATCCTACCCTAGGTGAGGAACTAAATGAGTTTTTTTGTACGGTTCGAGGACAGTGTTAGTCCAGCCGAGATCAACTCCCATGCAGTGAGGCTATTGTCTCAGCATTTTCTAGCCAAGGAAAGTATGCCACCTACTTTCACCGTGCATGATGTGAGGCTAATACTGAAAGGTGTAAATGGCAGGAAGGCTGGTTGGGCCTGATGTAATATCCTGTGACTCCAGTGATCAAAGCCTGTGCTGACCAACCAGCCCCAGTAGTTCACACCATCTGGAAGGCCTCACTAGAGCAGGGGACATTCCCCATATATGGAAAGAATCCATTATTGTTCCCATCGCTAAGAACTTCCAGCCAAGCTCCATGAACGAGAACCGACCGGTAGCTTTAACACCCATTCTCATGAAGTGTTTTGAGAAGTTGGTGAAGATATGATCTTGAAAGCACTGCCAGACTCTTTTTGATCCCACTCCACCCGCTCACAAGAAGAACAGAAGCCCTGAGGATGCAATTTCCCATCTGCTCCATGCCACAAATGCACATCTTGACACTGGCAAGGGAAATTACACAAGGCGGTTGTGTGTGGACTACAGTTCCGCCTTTAATACAATCGTGCCTCAGAAGCTCACTGGGAAGATCAGGGATCTGGAGATCACACCCATCTCTCCTCCTGGTACCTCAACTTCCTCACAGACAGGCCCCAGAGGGCAAGGTGGGGAAATAACAACCTCACAGCAGCATCCTCGGACCCTGAACATCAGAGCTCCACAGGGCTGCGGACTGAGTCCACTGCCTCTATACCCTCTACACCCACGACTGTGTGGCGACGCACCCTCCACCATCATTGGGAAATTCATGGGACGATACAGTGGTGGTGGGGATGATCTCCAAAAAATGATGATATTGCCTGCCCAATGGAGTGTGGAGCACCTGCTCGCCCTGGTGCAAGGAGAACAATCTCCTACTGAACGTGACCAAAACAGAAGGAGTTGGTCACGGACTTTAGAAGGAGCAAAAGAACCCCCATCTACCGATCACTACAAATGGGACCCCAGTGGAAATAGTGAACAGCTACAAGTACCTGGGAGTACATATCAGTGCGGACCTGACCTGGAGCGCCATGTCTCTGCTCTGGCAAAGAAGACTGCAGGGAAACTGTACCATCTCAGGAGGCTGAGGAAGCACACTAAATCCCCAGCCTTACTGAAAGCCTTCTACTCTGCCATGGTGGGAGTCTGTGCTGATGGGCAAGTATAACTGCCTGGTATGGCAACTGTAGTGTCAAGGACAGAAAGAGACTGACATCGGATCATAAAGGGCTATGGAGCTGGACCACCTACACCACCTTGCTCCCGCCTAGAGGACATCTACCTCAAAAGCTGTCGAGCCAAGGCAACAAAAATATCGAAGGACAGTTCTCATCCAGGCCACCACTTGTTCACGTGGAAGCGTGGTCTGGGAGGAGACTGAAGCACTCAGCTGCAAAGACTATGAGGATGAAGAATAGTTTCTTCCCCCAGGACATCAGGGTATTTGACAATGCCTAATAGATGGTGTACACATGTGTACACTTGCCGTTATTTTTGTATTATCTAAACCTTTTTAAACTTTTTAACTAGGACTAGACTATTATATTACTAGACTGTACTTTTAAACTCATGGGACTCTAAGCTTCCTACACTGTATTGTTATTTGCTTCAGCTTTTGTATGTTTCTAATGTGCATAGTCTTGGGAGTGGTTGCGCCCAAATTTCACTGCTCATTTCGATGCTGTATGTGACAATAAACCTTTGAACCTTTGAACCTTGAACCTTGAATGTATCTGTTTTGTTATATGTGTCTTTTTCGGGCTTTTCAAGGCGAAAAAGGCGCTTGGGGCAGTTTCAGCATGATTTACGCGATGAGAAAGCTGATTTACCTGTTTTCTTCCACTGAAGCATTTTCTCCACAAAATATTGCTTATTCTTGTTAGAATTGGATGTGAACACATGTTTCAACACGACATAATGAGTTTTGCTTTACGCTCCTGTGTAGATTCACAGCCGCATCTGTTTTCTATGTCTTTTGGGCTTTTTCAAATGCTAGAAAAGCGCTTGGGGTGTTTCAGCATGATTTACTTTTACGGGAAAGCTGATTTACCTCTCTTGTCCATTCAGAAGCATTTTTCTCCACAAAATATTGCTTATTCTTGTTAGAATTGAAATGGAACATGATGCTTCAACACTTATATAATGAGTTTTGGTTATGTTCTGTAGATTCACAAATGTATCTGTTTTCTGTGTCTTTTTGGGCTTTTCAAGGCTATGTATGCTTGGGGCAGTTTCAGCATTGATTTACTTACGGGAAAGCTTGATTTACCTCTATTCTTCATTCAAAAGCATTTTTTCCCAAAATATTGCTTTATTCTTGTTTGAATTGAGTCACAAACACATGTTAAGCCAAGACGAGATAATGAGTTTTGGTTATGTTCTGTAGATTCACAATGTATCTGTTTTCTGTGTCTTTTCGGCTTTTCACAAGTGAAAGGTGATTTGGAGCATGTTTCAGCATGATTTACGCATGGAAAAGCTGATTTACCTCTAGTTTTCATTCAAAAGCATTTTTTCCACAAAATATTGCTTATTCTTGTTAAGAATTGAGTCGAAACATGATGTTTCAAGACGATATAATGAGTTTTGGTTATGTTCTGTAGATTCACAATGTGTTTGTTTTTCTGTGTCTTTTTGGGCTTTTCAAGGCTATAGTAAAAGGCGTTTGGGAGCAGTTTCAGCATGATTTAGCATGCATGGGAAAGCTGATTTACCTGTTTTCTTGTCCAATTTGAAGCAATAATTTTTCCACAAAATATTGCTTATTCTTGTTAGAATTCAAGTGGAAACATGATGTTTCAACACAATATAATGAGTTTTGTTCATGTTCTTGTCTAGATTCACAATGTATCTGTTTTCTGTGTCTTTTCGGGCTCGGTTCAAGGCGAGAAAAAGCGCTTGGGGCAGTTTCAAGCATGATTATACATGCATGGGAAAGCTGATTTACCTGTTTTCTATCTTAATTTGAAGCAATTTTTCCACAAAATATTGCTTATTCTTATTTGAATTGAGTCGAAAGATCATGTTTCAACTCGATATAATGAGTTTTGGTTATGTTCTGGTAGATTCTACAATGTATCTGTTTTCTGTGTCTTTTGAGCTTTCAAAGTGAAATGCGTTAGGCAGTTTCAGCATGGATTTACTTATGGGAAAGCTGATTTACTCTCTAGTCGTCATTCACAAGCATTTCTTTTCTTCAAAAATATTACTTATTTCTTGTTAGAATTGAGTCGGAACATGTTTCAACACGATATAATGAGTTTTGGTTATGTTCTGTAGATTCACAATGTATCTGTTTTCTGTGTCTTTTTGGAGCCAACTAGAAAAAAGGCGTTTGGGGTAGATTTCAGCATGATTTACGCATTTACGGGAAAGCTGATTTATACCTTCTAAGTCGAAATCATTCACAAGCATTTTTCTTCAAAATATTGCTTATTCTTGTTGTTGTTAGAATTGAGTCGAAAGATCATGTTTCAACCCGATATAATGAGTTTAATGGTTATGATCTCTGTAGATTTACAAGTTTGTATCTGTTTTCTCTGTGCTCCTTTTTGGGCTTTTCTAAGGTGAGAAAAGGCGCTTTGGGGCAGTTTCAGCATGATTTACTGCATGGGGAAAGCTGATTTACCTCTCTTATCCATTCAGAAGCATTTTTTCTGCAAAATATTGCTTGATTCTTGTTAGAATTGAGTCAGGAAATCATGAGTGTTTCAACACGATATAATGAGTTTTGGTTATGTCTTCTGTAGATTCAACAATGTATCTGTTTTCTCTGTGTCTTCTTGAGGCTTTTCAAGGCAAGAAATGGCGTTTGGGGCAGTTTCCAGCATGATTCACGAATGGGAAAGCTGATTTACCTGATTACTCTTTCTCAATTTGAAGCAATTTTTCTTCAAAAATATTGCTTATTCTTGTTCAGAATTGAGTCTGGAACATGATGTTTTCAACCTTACGATATAATGAGTTTTGAATTTATGTCTCTGTAGATTCACAATGTATCTGTTGCTGTCTGGATTACATTGTGAATGGGTATTTCATGGGAAATCTGATTTAACTTCTTAGTCTTCATTTTAAAAGCATTTTTTCCACAAAAATCATTGCTTATTCTTGTTAGGAAATTGAGCCTTGTTCGGAACAATGTGATGTTTCATAATCGCTATGAGTTTTGCTTATGTTCTGTAGGATTCACAATGTATCTGTTGGCTCTGTGTCTTTTGGGCTTCTTTCTAAGGCTGAGAAAAGGCGCTTTAAGGGGCAGTTTCAGCATGATTTTACACATGGAAGAAAGCTGATTTACCTGTTTTCTTCAATTTGTGAAGCAATTTTTTCCACAAAATATTGCTTATTCTTGTGAGAATTGAGCTCTAAAACATGTAGATGTTTCAAAATATACGATATAATGAGTTTTGGGTTATGTTCTGTAGATTCACATTAGTTATCTGTTTTTCTGTGCAATCTTTTCGTGGGCTTTTCAAGGCAAGAAAAGGCTGGTTTGGGGCAGTTTCAGCATGGGATTTACAGCATGGAAAAAGTGTGATTACCTGTTTTCTTTCAAGATTTGAAGCAATTTTTTCTTCAAAAATATTGCTCATTCTTGTTAGAATTGAGTCGAAACATGATGTTTCAACATGGATCATAATGTTTTTATTTACTCCCTAAAATTCACAAAAACCCGGTTGATTGGAGCAAACCTTACAAAACTCCCCCAGTTCGCTCTTATAAGTGTCTGATTGTAGCATTGAGACCTATAGAGTCTATGGAGTTTATTGATTATTATTTAAATCCTTTGTCTAAAAAACATGACAGTATTCTACATTCAAGAGATACATATATAGATTTTATCGATAAAATTAAAAACTAAATATTCCCACTCAATCTCTATATTGTTTACTATTGATGTGGATAGCTTATATACTAATATTGATATAACAGGAAGGCATTCAAGCTGTCCAGGAAACTATATTTTACAAATTTAGAGACATTAAAAGACCAGATAATGACCTGCTAAAATTACTGGAAATTAATTTGACCTGAAATGATTTTGAATTCGGAAGTTAATAAATATTTGCAAATCATAGGAGCACAGCCATGGGCAAGAAATTTGCACCTGCATATACAGATATCTTTATGGCGGAATGGGAGACAACTGCAACAGTTATCACTATTACAGATACTTAGATGACATTTGGGGAATTTGGACACACTCGAAACAGACTTTTAACACTATTTCTCAATATTCTTGAACAACCATTACCTCCATCTATTACATTAAAAGCCACTATAAATCATTAACACAGTTAATTTTTTAGACACAACCACATTCAAAGGACCAAATTTCACACAACACAATTGAGTTAGCACAGTTAAAGTTGTACTCTCAAGAACACTGATACACATGCTCTTTACACAAAAACAACTTTCACCCCAAACACACTTTTGCAGGCCTCATTAAATCCTCAATTATTGATGTTTTACAGGATCTGCACCCAGGAGCAGGATTTTCTCACCTCTTTCCCTTAAGGAGCAGCCTCAGGTCCTTCCCACAGCAGAAGCCCATTTTTGTGGCTGCAAAAGCAGCCCTCCCACATGTGTCCTTACTTTTATTCTCTCTTCTCTACAGTTAAATTGATTGTCAAACAAATTAAAAATCATTTTGAAGATATTATGAATTTGTATAGACCTGAAGAGTCTTGACTACTCAGGATTATCGTCAAGGCCTTACAGGAAAAACAGAAATCTTAAAGATTATTTTAAATAAGGTCAAAGGTCATGTCTCTGTACAAGACTGAAAATCCTGGCTCCCCAATCCAGCAATTTCTTTTCTTAGACAAATACAGTGGATACAAGAACCACAGACCCCAGAGAGTGTTTCATATATCCACATCAGGAAGTATTCACTCCAAAAACTGTGTTTATATTATTATTTGCAAACTGTGTGGCATCAGATATGTGGAGAGACCAGCTTAAAATTACAAACGCGATTCACATGTCACAAATACAATATTATTCGTAAAAAGAATACTCACCGACATGCGGTCCAGCATTTCATCCTCCACGGTTGGGATGCTGTACAGGCTTCTGTCCTTGAGTCCAATCCACACTGGTCCACGGCTCAGAGGAGAAGGGCAGAAAGAAATTGGATCTATCAACTAGGGACTACATTCCCACAGGGACTCAATGAGAGAATTTATTTTCGGCCCTCGGCCCTACAACCAACCTCACCCACAGTCTTACTTACCTTAGTCCTTATTCTTTGATCTCTTATCCTAACCCCACCCACAGACTTATTCTAACCCCGACCCTTTTGACCCTTGACTTTAACCTCACCCATAGCCTTTTCCTAACCCTAACCCTTAACCTCTGTCCCCTAACCTTAACCTCACCTAGATTTCTTTCCTAAACCTAACCCCTTGAACCCTGACCTCATTTGGTACCCTATCCTAAACTTAACCCTTGACCTTTCGACCCAGAGCCCTTAACCTAACCATGCCTATTTAAACACATCTAGCCCCCCCCCCCTTCCCCTCCCCCTTGGGATAGCAGGACCTGCCCACCTTGGGGATGCTGGAAGGTGTGTGCATGGAACACGCCATCCCCATCCCTTCCCTAACCCAGCCAGTACCTCCAGCTCCCCTACCGGGTGGTCCTCAGTCTTCCCCCCCCCTTCTGTGCTCTGACATGTTTGATGCCCACTGGTATGGATTGTTTCTTTCATATTTCATATATAATATATTATTCACATTTGTGGAGTACTTATTAGCTAGGATCTTTGTACTTGTATAATACTATGATCTCATACATCTTCTTTGTGTACTCTGGGAAAAATCCCCCGTTATTACACAGTCTCAGAGAGTCACTGTACATAGTTTTCATAATAAGTGGATTTTACGTGTAAATCTTTTTCCTTTTTTTCACACTACGTTCTTTCATCTTATATGATGTTCCATGCCCATGTTTCATTTCCTAAAGGTTTGTGGATTCTGTGTTGCATTTAGAGGTCTTTATCTATGTTGGAATATTTCATGGCTCTTGATTACTGTTCTATACTGGAATTTATGGATCTAGTTCTCTTATATTATGTATTTATTCATGTTTGGAAATGCGTGTGACGTCACTTACCATCGTTTTCATCACCACAATGTAATACCGGAGACCACCTGAGGTTGGCGCTCCATCTTCCTCCATCAGCATGTCCGGGTGACCCCAGTGACCTACTGGGTGTCTCTCTCAGTGGTCAATTTCAAATTTTTAGCGCGCTCGCCGCTCTTGACCCTTTCACTCCTATTGGGCTCACTCACCCGAGACACTTGCCAGGAGTAACGGAGCGCTGACACTCGCTTTTCTCCACGATTTTCAGACAAGCTCGTCTGAAGAAGGTACTTTATGTACCAAAACGTCACGACTATAGCTTGTTTTGCATACAATTGTGTTCTTCAATAAATACCGAGTGTCAGTAGAAGAAGTTGTCTTTTCTATTACACTGTGTGTACACAGTGTGTGTGTGTGCGGCAGGTACGGCCTATACCCCCGCCAACAGGAGCTACCAACAGCCCCGACCATACCACCCTGCACGCGCGGCCTACACCCGCGGCACCGGAGCTTATCGACGGCCCGACAATAATTATCCAGCTCGCGGAACGAACACCGCTACCACCGCAGCTAACCGCTGGAACCGCCGGGATTTCCCAGCGCCTCATAACAGACGACCGGATGCAGGCAATGTCAACTGACGGGGGAACCGACAGCCTCGCCGACTACTTACCCGTGAGGCACGTATTGCCACTAACTCTCAGCTTCAGAAGAGGGTCATGTCACAAGACCCAGACTTTACAGATAAGGTCCGGATCATTCATAGAATTATTAAATCCGCTCATCACCTTAAGAATGTTTCGGGGACTGATCCACCCCCTATTATTAAAAAGACTACACACAATTTGGCTCAGTTTATAAAACCGGCATCCCCGACTGACACCACACAAACACTGCTGGAGGGAAACGCCAGAAATTGGGAGCATACGGCCGTAATGATCCTCCGTCAACATTACGAGGACAGTATGGACATGTACATTCAGGAGCTGGCGGTTTCCTGATCCTGACTGGAAGGGCCCCTTCCAGATTGCAACGTCCTGGGCCCAGAGAGTAACCTAGGACGCGAGGCTTAGACAGGATACTCTCCAGGAAACACAGACGCTTCTGGCGGCTAATCTCACCCGTGGAGACTCCACAGACAGCGCACCGACCGACGGCAGGCCGGGATATCCCCGACCAGTGACGTCATCCCGAGTCACCACCATTCAGGCGCAGGCGCACACAGGCGAAAGCCTCCCGCCCCCACAAGGGAATTCCAGCCTGCCTCCTCCACTCCCCCGAGCCACAACCACCTCTGTAGCTACGATGACGGATCAGAGGAGGTGACTGGTCCCCACTACGACAGAGGATCCTGAACCTCCTCCTCCCGTGCTCTTCTCCTCTCTCCCTCCCACCTGCTGCTCCCATCCTCTCCGGCCCCCCTTCCCTCCTCCTCCTCTCGCACCCCGTCCTTCCGCCCTTCGCCCACCTCCCCCTCCCCTCCGCTGTTCACCTCCCCTCCTCCCCCCCATCACTCCTCCTCCTCCTTCCTCCCCCCCCCTCCCATCCCCTCTATCCTGTTCTCCCAGGGAAACATCATCTGGCCCCCAGACCTCCAGAGCACAGGGAGCAGGTGAAAACGACGTGAGAGCTGGGCCTCCTCCTCGTCTACACAACCCCTGTGTCACCTTGGACGACTTGTTGATCGAGGAGCTGTCACAGGAGCTTTTAGAGGAGACCAGATCCAACCCTGGCACCAGCAGGCTCAGTTCACGTTCTGAGTCCCCAGCCCTCTCCCCCAGGCTGACCCCCATAGGTTTTGTGGGTCCATCCGGGCCCTCACTCCCATTGCCCGCTGGGCGAGACAGGAGAATCAGGCCACCACCAACCCCTCTCCTGCAACAACCCCACAGACATCTACATCACTCACACCCACACGCAGACCCACCAGGCATGTTAACACTGTTAACAAACTCAAAGACTGGGGTCTGTGTGTGAGAAAAAAAGTCCTCATCATTGGTGACTCTAATGTATCCAGATTCCCTCCTTCAGGAACGAGGACTTGCAGGTGGACAGCTACCCGGGAACCACCTTCCATCATGCAGGGTCCCTCCTCTCCAAGGCCGTCTGCACCACCAAGGTTGAGACCTTGATCCTTTCCTTTGGTCTCAACAACAGAAACCAAAAGACCCAGGACACCCCTATTAAACAGCTGCAGAGGGCGCTGAGGGTGGCCAAAAACAAGTCCCATGGACGCTACAATCTTGGTCCCTCAGGTGAACTTTTCCACCACACTTCCACATAAAGACCAACACAACCTGCAAGCCCTGAACAACTATATCACCGCCAACTGTGATTTCATCCCACAACTGCCCAGCAAGGACTTTCAGGTAGAGGCAGATAGAGTGCATTGGTCTCACCACACAGCTACTAAGATGTTTACCCACTGGATGAACAGGTTAAACTAGGAATCCCCGAGAGCCTCTCTTTTTCCAGGAGGGGTTTAAAATGTTATGGTCTTATCTGAAAAAGTTAAAAGTCTGAAGGTGGACTGGAGGCTCCCAATTTTCTGCATTACTACCTAGCTAATCAGTTACAATACCTTATCAAGTGGATCCATCCACAGGAAGAATATAACTCCTGGATGGAACTAGAACAGTTAGACTGCAGCCATATTAAACTCGCTGATCTACCCTTTATCACCTCTATTCTTAAAAATCATTCCTGCTTCAAGAATCCCTTGATCGCCTCCACACTGTCTGCATGGTGGAGAGCCCTTGAAATCACAGGTTCACCACTTCAACCCAGTATACTCTCACCAATCTGGTACAACCCAGACTTTGTAAACAATAAAACCCCTCTCTATCTCAGTACATGGGCAGAGAAGGGGGTCACCCATCTCCATCACCTCCTCCAAGATAACATACTTATGACATACACAGACTTATTCCAAACCTTTGGAATAAGGAATGGAAATTTTCTCCAATACCTGCAGGTAAAGAAAACAATTACAAAGACAATCCCAACACTTCAGTCCACCTCTCAGCCACCTGATTTACAGCCACCTGAATTTATTAAATACATCACCAAATTGTTGCCCAAAAATAAGAAAAACCTCTCAGAAATGTATAGTTTCCTCTCAAAGACAGACTCTATACATTTACCAATCCCAAAATGGGAGAAAGACTTATCCATGCCCTTAGACCATGATTTTTGGACTCAGATCTGTGGAAACACATTTAGCATGACAAAAAATACTAACCTACAACTGATCCAATTTAAGGTTCTCCACAGAGCACACGTAACGCGGTATAAAATGTATAAAATGGGTTTCTCACAGTCTGACTTGTGCACCCAATGCACTCAAAAAACTACTGATACTTATTTTCATGCACTGTGGCTATGTTCTCCTGTATTTCAATTCTGGGCAACAGTAACACAGAAACTCTCTTCTATTTTGGACTGCAGGATCCCACAATCTCCAAACTTATGCTTAATTGGCGATTTTACTACAGCGACAGTACCAGTCATTCACCTCCAACCCACGCTTGCAGTTCTCGCCATCGCTAAGAAGACCATCTTGGTTAATTGAAAGGATAAGAGAGCAATCAACATTACCCATTGGCTAAACCTTCTCTTTGAGCATATGGGTGCTCTGGCTCAAGACGTGCTCAGGCATTCGCCTGGGCCTGCATATCACCACTGGAGTTCCAAGCTCAGCTTGCTCGATCCTCGATCCGGGTCCGACGCGTTCCTGGGCTGTGATGGGGCCAAGCCGGACGGGGCTTGCTCGCGTTCCCAGCGAGCTTGTCTCCTCGTGCTGGGGGTGGTGGGGCGGATCAGTGTTATGGTGGGTCGGGGGCCTCCCTCGCACACAAGGGGGCATCCCGGGGGCTTGGGGGAGCGATCTGGGTCCGGTAGGGGATTGTTTGCGGACAGCGCTGGCTTGCACATTTGGCTCCCGGCTGGTGGAGTGCGTATCGATCCTTTTCGGCTGTGCTGGCTGGTCGCTGCATCTCTAATTCTGCATGGCTGCTGGGGCTCTGCTCCGAGGCTGCAGCTTTCAGGGTCATGGTGTTGGTGGGGCCTGCTGGTTTGTGTGGGATCTCCCTGGCCCCTGGCCTCTTGATCCTGGGGGCCCAGTGCTTCAGGAGCTATGCCCATCTCTTCTACTCCCCTCGCGGCTCTGTTCCCATGGGCCGGGTCCACACCAGACTGCCTCTTAATGTGCACTTCACATATCTTGCACCTCACTATACATAGTCACATTTAGGCACATATAGGGACTCAACACATAGGGCTTTGAAGACAGATTTGGTGGTGCGAATTGCAGTGCTCCAGGGCACTGTAGTCTCCCCCTCTCCCACCCACTTGCCCCCCCCTGCTCTTCAGTTTTAATACAGTAAACACACTCACACTTTTGGGGGGGTTTGGGGTGGCTTGGGAATTCGGATTAGGGTTGGCTGCAGGTACTCTTATCCTGCAGCCCTCTGTTCTTCCCCTGCAGCCTCTCCTGCCCTTCCAACTTTTAATGCACCACATTACACACAGGGTAGCACTACACACGTTTTGGGTGATAGGCTTCTGCCTGGAACCGGGAAACCCATAAATAGGTTGGGATCACTAAATTAAATTAATGGCCATTCTGGTGGGACCCTGCCCCTCGAATTTCGGGGCTGCGAGGGGAGGTTGGGGCCTGGGGGTCCCCTTGCAGCTATGGTGGCCCCCTGATGCTGTGGCCTCGGTGGCGGTGCCACGGCGGCTGGGTTTTGGGGGTGTGGCGGCTGGTCAGTATGGTCGGGGGGCTGATGGTGGGCTCTTTGCTGGCCGGGGGTTGGGTGAGTGGGTCGGGCGCTATGCGTTTGCTGCCCCCTGATTGGTGGATTCGCCTGCTCTCGCCCGTGTTCTCGGTTGTCTCTGTGTGTGGGGTGGGGGCTCCTGTCGGATTCATACTGGCGCTGGTCCGTCCCTTCGCTTTTCCCTCTCCCTTTCCCTCCTCGCCCACACTGGCCCCATTTTGCAGTTTGCGTTGCTCGACCCGGCTTCGTCGCCTTCTGGCTGCCGCCCGGTGATGGCCTGCTGCGTGCGGGCCCAGTGCTCCTCGCTCTCTCGTCCCCTCCCTCCGGAGGGGAGCGCTCGGTTCGCGGGTCTTGCCTCATGGCGGCGGTGGCCTCCTGTCTCCCGGGTGTTGGGGTGGCTGGGGGTGTGGGCGGGGTGGGGGTTGGGGATGGGGTGGATGGTGGGGTGGTTGGGGGTGGGTGGGCCCTCGTGTCGCTGGCCCCTCGGACCTGTCCTGGACTCCTGGGAGGTGGTGGTTTCTGTCTCCTCACAGTGCGTTGGATCTGCGTGGTTCTCGGTGGCCGGGTGGCTCTCTGGGTTTGGCATCGCCGATGCTCCCACTTCCCGGGTTGTTGTGGACACCTGGCCGATCTGGCCATGAGGGGTCGTGGTAGGCGCTCTGGGCTTCGGTGTTCTACACACATGCATGTTTTATCCAGACCTTATTAACTCCTCCCGAGTCACATTGATGAGTACTGATGTGAGCTGCTAGTATGTGCCAAATCATTCGTCCGACTTCTCACTAAGGTCATATTTTCTCCACATACTTCTTTCATTTGTGTTCTCGGTAGCCTACTTATAGAGTAGGACCCGGTTAGGTCCTCCACTACTCTGGTGTTCAATACTGTTGGGTGTTGGGATGAAGGTGTTAGGAATGACACAGTAGCTTACACGTTTTTTTATTCCAATAGCACTGCCTGTCTGTAAACTTCCCTTTTGTTTTGTCTTATCTCCCTGTCTGTCATTTATTTCCCCTCTTATCACCCAGGTGTAGCACGTCCCTCTCTGGCTTATAACAGGAAATTCCAATAAATAAAGTAAGATTAGATTCCAGGGAGGGCCGGGTGATGGTCACATACACGCACCAAATATTAATAGCTTTTGCTGCAAGACTAAAATATGCATAATCTCATAAAGGGTCGACATTCTTTTGTGGTGTTGAACAATGAGAACAATGCAGACAAAGTGAAAAAAAAAAATGAAAAAGTTAAATTGACCATCCCACAACTGTCTGTGCTTAACAGAGGGCTTAATTTTATTCCTACCAGGGGCAGCAATAAGAATATTGTACTTCAGTCCAGATTAGACCTTCAAAATTACCATAGAAGACTGAAATTATGGGCTTATTATGAAAATGAGGGAGAACAAGGAAAACTACCATTCACCCCCAAATCTAATTGGACTCCCCCTGAAGTTAGCTTGCCTCCCTACATCCAACAACTGACTAAATTGGATCTAGACTATTTTAATAACTCTTTCCAAGCCCCCAGGATCAAATCCAATTTGTCCCAGGAAGAAAATTCAGCCCTCAAGGAATTGATGGATAATAAAAATATAATAATAAAACCAGCAGACAAGGGCAGTGTAGTAGTTGTGATGGACCTGGAACAATACCTGTGGGAGGGATTCAGGCAGCTACAGGATAAGAGGTACTACTCTGAGCTGCCCAAACCTATTTATATGGAAACTCTATCCCAAATTAAAACCACCTTCTACAGATTATATGACAGGAAATATATCAATGCCAAACAGAGAAATTATTTGATTGGAGAATCAGAACCCAGGCCTAGACAGTTTTGGTTATGTTCTGTACATTCACAATGTATCTGTTTTCTGTGTCTTTCAGACTTTTCAAGGCAAGAAAAGGTGTTTGGGGCAGTTTCAGCATGATTTATGCATGGAAAAGCTGATTTACCTCCCTTGTCCATTCAGAAGCATTTTTCTTCAAAATATTGCTTATTCTTGTTAGAATTAGTCGGAACTTGATGTTTCAACACGATATAATGAGTTTTGGTTATGTTCTGTAGATTCACAATGTAACTGTTTTCTTGTTCTTTTGGGCTTTTCAAGGAGAAAAGGCGTTTGGGGCAGTTTCAGCATGATTTACGCATGGGAAAGCTGATTTACCTCTAGTCTTCATTAAAAAGCATTTTTCCACAAAATATTGCTTATTCTTGTTAGATTTGAGTAGAAACACAATGTTTCAACACGATATAATGAGTTTTGGTTATGTTCTGTAGATTCACAATATATCTGTTTTCTGTGTCTTTTTTGGGCTTTTCAAGGCGGGAAAAGGCGTTTGGGGCAGTTTCAGGATGATTTACGCATGGGAAAGCTGATTTACCTGTTTTCTTGAATTTGAAGCAATTTTTCCACAAAATATTGCTTATTCTTGTTAGAATTGAGTCGAAACACAATGTTTCAACACGATATAATGAGTTTTGGTTATGTTCTGTAGATTCACAATATATCTGTTTTCTGTGTCTTTTTTGGGCTTTTCAAGGCGGGAAAAGGCGTTTGGGGAAGTTTCAGCATGATTTATGCATGGGAAAGCTGATTTACCCCTCTTGTCCATTCAGAATTATTTTTTCTTCAAAATATTGCTTATTCTTGTTAGAAATGATTCGAAACATGATGTTTCAACACGATATAATGAGTTTTGGTTATGTTCTGTAGATTCACAATGTATCTGTTTTCTGTGTCTTTTTGGGCTTTTCAAGGCGAGAAAAGGCGTTTGGGGCATTTTCAGGATGATTTAAGCACAGGAAAGCTACAGAACATAACCAAAACTCATTATATCCTGTTGAATCATGATGTTTCTACTTAAATCTAATAAGAATAAGCAATAATCTGTTAAAAAAAATGCTTCTGAATGGACAATAAGGGTAAATCAGCTTTCCCATGCGTGAATCATGCTGAAAATGCCCCAAACGCCTTTTCTCGTCTTGAAAAGCCCAAAAAGACATAGAACACAGATACATTGTGAATCTACAGAACATAACCAAAACTCATTATATCATGTTGAATCATGACGTTTCTACTCAAATCTAACAAGAATAAGCAATATTTTGTGGAAAAAATGCTTCTGAATGGACAATAAAGGTAAATGAGCTTTCCCATGCGTGAATCATGCTGAAAATGCCCCAAACGCCTTTTCTCGTCTTGAAAAGCCCAAAAAGACATAGAACACAGATACATTGTGAATCTACAGAACATAACCAAAACTCATTATATCATGTTGAAACATGATGTTTCTACTCAAATCTAACAAGAATAAGTAATATTTTGTGGAAAAAATGCTCCAAAATAAATAATAAAGGTAAATCAGCTTTCCCATGCGTGAATCATGCTGAAAATGCCTCCAACAACTTAATTCGCCTTGAAAAGCCCAAAAAGACATCGAAAACAGATACATTGTGAATCTACAGAACATACCCAAAACTCATTATATCCTGTTGAATCATGATGTTTCTACTCAAATCTAACACGAATAAGCAATATTTTGTTGAAAAAAAAATGCTTCTGAATGGACAATAAAGGTAAATCAGCTTTCCCATGCGTGAATCATGCTGAAAATGCCCCAAACGCCTTTTCTCGCCTTGAAAAGCCCAAAAAGACACAGAAAACAGATACATTGTGAATGTACAGAACATAACCAAAACTCATTATATCGTGTTGAATCATGATGTTTCTACTCAAATCTAACAAGAATAAGCAATATTGTGTTAAAAAAAATTCTGAACGAACAATAGAGGTAAATCAGCTTTCCCATGCGTAAATCATGCTGAAATTGCCCCAAACGCCTTTTCTCGCCTTGAAAAGCCCAAAAGACATGGAAAAGAATACATTGTGAAACTACAGAACATAACCAAAGCTCATTATATTGTGTTGAAACATCTTGTTTAGACTCAAGTCTAACAATAATAAGCAATATTTTGTGGAAAATTGCTCCAAAATGAATAATACAGGTAAATCAGCTTTCCCATGCGTAAATCATGCACTGTAAAATTATTTGTTGATGCAACTTAACTAAGTCAAGTCATCTTGTTGCTTTGACTGAGTTAATTTGAGTCAACTTATAATGTCAAGCTTATTACACTTAAAAGCATCTGTTGTTGCAACATGCACTCTGTTGACTTAACTTCTTTTATCAAGTAAGTTGGACTACAAATTATTATTTGAGGTAACTTACAAAGATGTTGCCTCAACTTATTTTATCAAGTTCCTCCAACTGTTAATCAAGTTGGTGCAATATGAAATAGGTAATTGATACAACATGCAGTTAGTTGACTTAACTTTCTTTGTCAAGTAGTGTGGACTGGAAAACATTACTTAAGAGAACTAAAAAAGATGTTGATTGAACTTATTTTATCAAGTTAACACAACATGAAAATTAACATCTAAAAAATAATCTACATGAGAATTAGCCAACACATGAAAAAGGCATTTCAATAAGGACCTTTATTAAAATCCCAACAAGTCCAACTCTAACCACCCTTAAAATGAGTGTCAACAGAAGCAGAGACATCAAAGAAGACCTTGGGATATGTAAACAAACAAAAATAGGTTTTACACCCTTTAACATACTTGTTGGAGCCTGCACACAAAGTCAAATCACAATGCCCCATACATAAAAAGGAACAATAACTCTGAGTCCAACAGACTCCATTCTGAGTGGATGTTAAGAGTTTCAGTAAATGGCAGAGACTTATGTAAAATGAAATGTCCACTCTCTTGACTGGCTGATTTCTCTATGACATAACATACATTAATATTCCTCCAAACAGAGCATTTGACATAAATCTGAACATGAAAACAAAGTGCTGTGACCCACAGAAGGGCTATACATTTCTTGTCCTACTACTAGAATAACAGACAAATAAAAAATGAGTATGCTTCCTCTGGGACATGGAGGCAAAAAAAATCCTTTACATTCTCTTCAACATCCTCTCTCAGGGCTGGTCAAAAACTGAAAACTGTCACCTCTAAACATCTCTAAGTGCCTTGATCAACTGAGTCCATTCTAAGTGAGTGTTCAGCATTGTTGCTGTAACCACAGCTAGATATACACGGAAAATTAAATATCTTTGAGAAACTTGCTCAAATCTCAGCCATAAGATGAAAACATTCAAAAATGGTGCAATCTCCACACTGGACATTTGATCTAGATCAGAAAATACAAAACTAGTGTATGCACGAGCAATCAAAATCTGAATATCAAAACTTTAAGAAAAACCTGTTGTGACCCACAGAAAGGCTTCACATTTATTTTGCCTCTTTCTACATAGTGCAATGGACAAATGGCAAAAAATAAGATGCATCCTGTGGGCCAAATGCGAAACAACCTTCTAGGTTACCCCTCTAAATGAGCAGTTTATTCTTTAGAGAGTGGACTCTTGGCGTGCACATCTCAGACCCAATTCCCATGAATAGGCGCTGAATCACCTCAAAAGTATATTTCAAGTCTTTTGGATAGTTCAGATTAAGCACGTACAGCAAGCCCATCAGGTTCACAAAAGCATTGGGTACATCACCCAGAAGACGCATGGCAATCTTCTCCTCGATGACAATGGCAACATCAATGTAGGAAACTGGAAGGGCTCCTTCACATCTTCCACAACCAGAAGGATGCCAATCACCATTCCCTTGATGACATCCTCCTCAGGATCTGTTGGCTTCATGCAAAAACAAAGAGGCGCCTTAAACATGTTTTGCCATATAGTGCACACACAGAGTGCCTGAAATAACTCATTTATAACACTGTCGATTGTAAAATTGTTTTTGAATCATCTTGAACAACATTCATTTTCTGCTTACCTCACACCTCTTTATCAGTGTAGAAGGATTTTCCTTCACGTACCATGGTAGTCCCTGCAAAGCCGCTGCTCTCTTCCTTTGGTTTGATGCCTGCAAAAACACATGACACGTGAATACAGTTGATATCAGGACCCTTGTTTTGGCAGCCCTGAATTAAGGGAAAATGACTTTTCAGTTCAAGAGACAGGTAACTTTAACTCTAACCTTCTCACTAGCAGGTTTTATTAAACAAAGCCCAGGTTTCTCTCTATCTCCTCCATCTTACAGAAAGCTATGCTGTTTCATTTCCTCATTCACTCAGACTGTATCAAAAATAATGCTTCTTCTCTCAGTTGGGTTGCACAATTAATGTATACCTCAATCACCACAAATATGTACTTACATCCTTGTCGAGACTTTCCATTAAGGATGTCATTGCTTGCACTCCCTCGAAGCGCTTCAACCGGAATAACTGAAGGAGTTTATGCAGATGTTTGTCCAGACCCTCGTAAAGCTTATTGAGATCCATCGACATGAGCCTGGTGAATTCCCTGATGATCTATGTGGAGAAGTAATAATACAGAGTTTTAGTTCAAGTTAACAGTAATTTACATTTTCATATTTCATCAAGCTGTCCAGATATATTTGGTACTGCACATGCCTGCAGAAAACCTGGCTTACCTGTCTCTCAGTAAAAAGGGCAGGCCATCTGACTCTCATTTCCGCCACAGGTGGCTCCTCTTCAACAATCTCCTGTCTTCTCAATGCATATGTCGCATTCATTGCATCATCAATGTAGGCTAGATTTGGCACTGCTTTTCTCATCTCCAGGACCATCTTTTCTCTATCTTCTTCAAGAATTCTACTGTCTTTCCCCTGAGGAAGGTCTGGAAGAAAGTTTGTCTCAGACCGTCTGGGTTTCTTTACTTTGTTTCTCTTCCCTCGCGTGTCCCCAGCACCTCTTTTCTCTGAATTAACCTCCAGTTCTCGACAGCCTACACCTTTTAATTTCTGCCTATAGTTGCTATATCTTGAACTTTATACTGTGTTTCCATCCATACCACCCAGATGTGGAGCCCGGTTCTTTAAGGCAAGGGTGTTTTTCAATGAGCGCCTTGGCTACACACCCAAAATGTTCAAGAGTAGGGTAGGTCATGAATGAATATATTGTTTCAGCAAGCTTGAGCAGAATCTCAGACTTCATGTCTCTTGCAATGGATAGAAATGCTCCACTTTCTCTGTAAGCATCATTGCCCTGCCTGAGCCTCAGCTCAACATCATATGAGAAGGTGGGAATGGGAAATTGAGTTGGCCATTGTTGTGAACGACAACCTACAAAGAAGTCTGTATGGCTGCTTGCTGAAGAGGATGTTGCTGGAGATGATGGACAAGCTGAGGAGGATGTTGCTGGAGATGATGGACAAGCTGAGGAGGATGTTGCTGGAGATGATGGACAAGCTGAGGAGGATGTTGCTGGAGATGATGGTAAACCAGAGCTTAAAGTGTCCAAACTTGAGTCTGAAGAAACAGGGCAGACGATCACTTTCAATGTAGCCCGCTCTTTTGGTAGATCATCTATACAAGTGAGGTTACAGAAGTCCTTGAAGTCCTCATCTTCATATTGAAGGTCAAACGAAGAGCGTAAGTGCAATTTGTTCTTTAAAACCGTTTTTAGACCATCAACTGAATCTGGAACAGAATCCAAGCAGAGCTTTCTAATGTCCCGTTCTGAAATTATCACACGCAACAACATCTTCCTGTGAAGGAGAAAATCTCAGGACTTCTCTGGAGAGGGGAAAAGAACACAAGACAAAATTAACAATAATTAAAGATTAATGAACATAAATATTCAAACAGAAGTTACTGTACTCCAAATTCTTTAACAATAACATCTATCTCCAGAGTGAGATAAGAGTGATTTCAGTGGTGTTTTTTTGTCCTTCATTCTATTTATATGAAGATTTAATGTAAAATTACAGCTCAACTATACCTTAGTGAAGCAAGAAAACCTTTGGCGTCACCATCAGTTTGCCTGCTTTTGTGTATGGATACAGGGGTTGATATCCATTTAGTTCATGTAACTCAACAATCACCAGCTCAGAAGATTGTTTTTTTATCAACTCATAACTCCGCAGGTGCTCCATGTACCATGCATGATATGGTTCTATGATGAAAGACACTTTGCTCGACGCAACTAAAATTTTAACCAGCTTCCCAAAGTCAGGCAGGCCACTGGTGTGACCCATGGACAGAAACATACCCTCTGAATACTTAGTGCCATAAAGGCAGGCATGGGTTGCAAGAGATACGAGACTTGTGTTTCCATATTTCAGCTCTACAGCCTGCCCCATGGAGTGCTCGAGTGCATCAGGTGAAACAACTGTAGTGTGTCCAACTTCCAGATCGGGTCTGAAAAGACTTGGCAAGTCTAGATGATACGCTAAAGTAAGCTGGTGCTTTGTTGATAGAGTGAGCAAGATGTTTCTGAAATTGTGAGAATGATGCACGACCCTTTTAAAAAAGCTGTGCTTAGCTTCAAATCTAATAGTCCAGAAATCTATTAGGGGCCCAAATTTCCGTATGAGCTCGGGATAATGTTCCAAGAAGTGGTGCTTGGGTAGGAGGTGGAAATCAGGAAACACTTCTTTCAATAGGCACCTGTGATCAGAGATTTTACACTCCAAGTATGCCAATGTCTCCTCTGAAAAATGTCCACTGGCCAGTAACTCAACTATATCTTTCAAATCTAATAGAATCCCCCAGGTTTTGTCATCTTCTGGTATAATGTGACCGATCATCAACGGCAGAAGCCTCAGTAGTGTCCAGTTTTCATGGCAATTCCCACCTATTGAATTTTTTGATGCAAAAGACTTTGAGATTGGATGAGGCCTGTCGGTTTTATCTGTAAACTTGAAAGGGAAGGATTCAATGATGGAATTCAGCTCATCTATTGTAAAGTACTGTTTTGATATCAGAGATTTTATGCACAGACTTAATTCTCGTGGCACTATTCCCTCAAAAAGGTCGTGCATTAAATCTGGGGGGAAGCCCTGGATTGTGTGGAAATGAGAAAGTCTATCAAGGACACAGTCGCCCTTTACTCCATTCACTGAAACTAACTGATTTCTGTTCAATTCCAGAAGGTCGTGTGTGTGAGTTTCAACTGTCCTGAGTGGAAATACTCCCTCTTTCACCTCGTGAGTGTCAATATCTTGCCGACTAGCTAAACAAAACCGGCAAAATTTATCAACATTAAAATTCTCTTGAAACCCTGCAAGTGAGTGGGCCCCCAGGTTGTCTGCAGACACGTACAGCACAGTACCTCTAATAGCTGTTCCCTGTTTCTGAACATACAATCCTTGCTGCTCAAGCACTTCAAGGTCTTTTATCAGTGGTTCAAGAATGGCTCCATATCCATACTTCTTCACATCATTGCTATGACACAGACATGCAAGGTAGATTGACTGTACAGATGATCTATACCGTATAGGTAAATTTGAAATCACCCAATAGACTGCACAGACCTTGTACTTTTTTTTTTGATGATCCTAGTGGGTTGCAAACTTCGAAGTCGTCTATATAAAGTCCTAGAGCAAGCCTTAGATCTTCTGATGAGAGCAAAATATTGTCTTTGTAATATAAACCATCTCTGTATGTTTTGTACTGAGTCAAGTGTTCAACTGTGTAATTTTTTTCTGTCTCCAAGACTTTATCTAACACATCATTACGGTTTAACAGCTCTGTCAAGACTTTTAAAATAGGAATATAAACGAACTTCCGTCTTGAAGATGCATCTAAAACATACTGAATCGGTTCAATCACTTTAAAATTGTTCTTGTAAAAGGTTGCTCTTTTGTATTCAGAGCTAAAAGGCCCTTCCTTTGACAGGACACTTAGGGGGTTTACTTTTTTAACTATCTCTGTGATAGCAGCAGTGACTGAGCTGTTTACTGCACAATTATGCTTGATCAGCACACTTTCAATTATTTTTGGTGTGCACACTTCCACAACTGAGCTAATACTACAAAGCTCGTTTACTATTTCCTGAGTTGTTGTTTTAGACACATGCAAGTTTGTTTGCATACGCAGCAAGAGAGATGCAACTCTGTGTTGTAGCAGATCATGCAGGTCTTGATCCTCTATGAAATCATCTGTTGTTAAGTCTAGATTGTCTGAATGTGTCTCAAAGAATGTACTTTCAGAGTCTGAAGTGCTCTGAGAAAAAGTTTGGTACAAATTTTCTCGAAAATTGTCAACAGTACAGAGGTGATGTTTCTTACTCTTATGTGCACGAAAAGTACTGTACACACTGGACTGAAAACCACAGTCTTTAAAAGGACATTTCACAGTTTCCTTATTTTGTATGTGTATCTTTAGATGTGCAAAATACTGTGTATCACTACAAGTCTCTGAAAAACTGCACAGTTCACAATTTAACCTTGCAGTCACCTGCTTTGAACAGGCTTGACTATGGTCTCTAGATAAATGTTTTTTCAGAGATGATTCTGTCCTGAAGGAGCACACACAGTCTGCATAGACACAGGGAAGAGGACAGTTCCTTGCCTGGTGACAGTGCTTCAATTTATAATGGACAATTAGTGTGCGTTGGTTCGGCGAGGAGAAACTGCAACACTTGCAGGACCACCTCATTGAGGGGCAGCTTCTCCATACACTAAAGTGAAGTAATCCTGCATAGAAAAAAAGAAAGAAAGAGAAACAACTGTTACAGCACAAAAAACACTAGGTCTGCATACTGTTCTCTATGAAAAAGATTTTAATGTATGACAACAAGAAATAAACTTGAGTTTATGTCACTCATTTGAATTGGAGGTGGTTACATTATAAAAACAGAAATAAATCTGGCCAAAGTCAATGTAGGATTAACCTTTTATTTTACAATAAATCTTTTAAAAAAAAAACTTTGGCGGTCGAGCTATTGTGGAGTCAACGGGAGATTAAATGATGAATAGATTTTTTTTATGACCCTGTCATTCAAAATAACGGTCAATGATAAAGTCTAAAGCAGGGGTGTCAAACTCAATTTCATCGAGGGCCACATTAGCATTATGGTTGCCCTTCAAGGGCCGTTTGTAAGTGTAAGACTATATAAATACAGTGTATTGATTATTATTGGTTTTAGTGATAACTTAAATAATAATAATGACTTTAAACTATCCATATGTTCTAAATATAACTAGGCTAAATGTTTCTAATCAGCAACTGTAATGTTGTAACAGCAAGGGCACCATATAAACTCATTAATAAAATGTTAGTAAAGTTTTATAAAGACTAAAGATTGAACACAGATATCAGTCAGTATTAGTTCTCCCTCCTGTCATGTTCTGCTGTAGATAACATTAGTGCTGCTGGTAGAGGACGAGTCAGCTGATCAGTTTATAACTAACTTCAACAGTCACATAACCTGCTGCCAGCTTTAGTTTGAGCTTGTGGAGGTGTTGCTCCTGTAATTAATGAAGATAATAAATCTGTAACAGCTCTATAGTCTGCACTTGATCATACCAGCATATTTACGCATGTCACTACTTCCGGTTAGTCCTTCAGAATAAACTCTACACGTCAAGATACCTCATTGTCTTTCAACATAGAGCTAGTCAAGCTTGCATTGAGGATTTATTCTTATACATATAGTATGTCAAAATAAAGGCATCATGTCAACAAATGGAGTTCTATGAACAGACAAAACACCGGAGGGCTTTTATTTTGAAATTAAAGCAGAAAGGTTTGAGTAACAACAAAAATAAACTTGACTCTCCTGTCAGAGCCAGCGCTGTGCAACGGCAGAGGACAGAGAGGCTACAGAACAGAGCAGATTAAAACGATGATTCTCTTTTGTAACCGTTTCATCATGCTGATGCTTTCACACTTACAAAATTGAATGCACTGACTGACAGTGTTGTCTCCGCTCTGATCACCGCTCAGATCAGCTGATCACTAACTGCGCTGTGCGTGCATGTGTGTATGTACAGATCTCAAAGGAGGAGAAACTGCTGCTGCAGCTTCACATCCAGTTTAACAACGTATTTGCGTCTCTGACAGACTTTTATCATGTATTTGTTGATATTCATGGACATGAGTTGGACAGCCAGAGCAAGTTATATTCTTGGCAAGCTCTCGGCGGGCCGCGGGCCTTGAGTTTGACACATGTGGTCTAAAGCAACCTCTGTTTCGAAGGTATCGCTATGTGCCCGTCTTTCTGTAATTATGAGGACAGGTAGTACTGTCAACCTTTGCACTGCACTCGTAACAAAGTACATTATCTGTGCCGGCAACGAGTGTAATGAGTGCCGTTTCACTCCGGAGGCTTAGCACTTCCAACTCGCGGCTGGCTAGCTGGCTAAAGCAACCATGCAAACGTATTTTTCAAAACGAACTAAACATGAAATATTAAATCAGCGGGTTGTGTTGATGGACCATCTCAACAGATATGATTAATGCACACGGCCTACTGATGAGCTAACGTTGCTAAAATGAATAAAATTGTACTTACTTTGACAGCTCGGCTAGGAGGAAAAAAGATGGCGGTCAGATCGCTTTTTCAGAACACGCCACAGGTGTGTGACGTTACATACCTTGCGCATGCGTGTTAGGTGAAATGTCCACCTGATGTATTTTCTGAAGTTAAGTCAATGGATTATTATGGGTATTTCATGAGTTTTCGACATTTTTTCAAGTTGAAGTTGTTGTGACTCCTTTTACTCTGTTGTAATTAGTCATGACTTCTCTCAGCTTGACAAAATCATTCCTCCTGACTAAAAGCGCAAATCCTTTCTTACAGTGTGCTGAAAATGCCCCAAACGCCTTTTCTCGCTTTGAAAAGCCCCAAAAGACATAGAAAACAGATACATTGTGAATCTACAGAACATGCCCAAATCTCATTATATCGTGTTGAATCATAATGTTTCTACTAATATCTAACAAGAAGTGTCTGATAGGGAGCCTATAGGGACCCATATGAAGAAGATGGGTCTTTTGGGACCAAGTTCTCATACGACAATCTTCTGCCTTTCTTTCCCTTTTCCCTTACCGCTAAAATTTTTTTCAATGCATATTACGAATCCTGGGATTTTTCTGAATGATTCAGAAAAAGAAATGTCTCTTTATGACCTTGCAGTCAAAATGTCAAAGTCTTGCAATACCAGGAAAATCAAAGGGGGCTCTGGATTTTTGTCACTGAACCCAACTTGTCCTTACCACAGAAGAAGATAAAGAAGAAACCCAACATTTGGATATACTTCCTATAACCTACTTTTTCATTATGGCCATTCACCAGACCAGCCCATATTGCCCATATGGGTCCAGTATGTGTGTTTATAGCTTTTAATTGAATTGAATTCAGTCTTACCCACACATATCCCATAAAGAATGTTATGGTGCAATCAGTCAGTGATACGTGATAGGTGGAAATATAAAAGCATTTTTAATATAAAAATTGTCAACATAATAGTTCAGGTTGAATAAGCAATGCATATTAAAAAGCTTCTATGAAAAAATGGTCTTAAAAAGTAGATAACTGAGGCCTGAGAGTAGAAGACTGTATGGCCTATATAATGTGTGCATGGTGTCTGATGCCACAGACACCAAACATGAAGTTATGCCTCGTCAATACGTAAAGGCTCATGAACCCAACATCTAGCCTCAAGGGCCTTTAATGCAAAACAAAAAACTAGAGACCAGTTTCTCAATACCTCATGGCTCATGAACCCATCATCTAGCCTCAAGAGCCTTTAATGTAAAACAAAAAACTCGAGACCAGCTTCTCAATACGTAAAGGCTCATGAACCCAACATCTAGCCTCAAGAGCCTTTAATGTAAAACAAAAAACTCGAGACCAGCTTCTCAATACGTAAAGGCTCATGAACCCAACATCTAGCCTCAAGAGCCCTTAATGTAAAACAAAAAACTCGAGACCAGCTTCTCAATACGTAAAGGCTCATGAACCCAACATCTAGCTTCAAGTCAATCACCATTAGTGTTGTGTCGTTCGCTAACGATTCGTTCGAAAGAACTGAACTGGATCACTTCCTGAACTGATTCGTTCTTTTCTCAGTTCACTTGAGCTCAGTCTCAGCATGGTGGCCGGGAGTTGAACTGCCTCGTTCGTTAGTTCATGACTCGTGAATCTTCGATGAACGGCCCAGCCAGCGAGGGGAGGGGAGGCGACTCACTGACCGAATGATTCTAGCAGGAAGCTGCCGCGGTTCGTTCACTGAACTCGGAGCGAGTTCGTTGCTCCTTGGAACGAGGGGGGGAGTAAGGGCTTCTTCGGAGGAGGAAGCCAGCGTCCTCCTCCGAGGAAGCCGGTAGAGTCATTCAGTCAGTCCCGCGAGGAGGAACTAGAAGCGGGGGATAAGCTCTCATGGCGCTGACATGTTCTTTTAGGGCTGTAACAGTATGGATTTTTCATCAGTCAACGCGGTGTTGCGGTTATCCGCATGGGCATCCCCCCCACCGCCACCAAAAACACTGATGACCGCTAATTTTCAAAACAGGAAAAATATTTATCATAAAAAATAAAAAAGAGAATAGATATATTAAATAGAAAAAATACACACATAATAGAAAATAAATACAGCTATATTAAATAGGAGTATAGATAAATTAAATAGAAAAATACACACAATACAAAATACAGTATATTAAATGAATATAGATAAATTAAATACGAAAATACACACTCAATACAAAATACAGCTATATAAATTAAAACTACAGACGCAACAAAAATTATACTGAGGCACTGTCAGTAAAGCCGCTAAATTAAAACGGCATCCTGTGACCCTGGGTTATTTTTCAGTCTTTAATGGTCTTTGTTCCTTGAAAAGAAGACCAACATGTTCACTTTCTCCGGCTTAAGTGAAGCTCTCAGTGGAGTGACAATATTGCCGGCCCCACTGACTACATGCTCTGAAGGAGTACTCGTTGCGCATATACTGGCGACCTTGGCAAGAAGAGGGAATTGAGCCTGATTGTCCCTCCACCAGGCAAGCAAGAATCCTCTTGCAAATACCTGGTCAGTTCAGTATCCGCATGGATTTTCTTGGGGACCGGAATGGAGCTCTGTTCTTTTCTTTTCCCAAGCAAATCTGCCAGTTTCATTTTTTTGGGAGGAGGAGGAGGAGACTAATCTGGTCATGTTGTTGTCAAATAAACATCTCATTTATAAAGAACTTGGTTATTAGATTTGTGTGTGTATATAAAGCAATTGAATCACTTTACACAATTTCATGAACTCCGTAGCACCCTGTGATTAAGAGACTCTATTAATTAATTAATGTCAAATTCATAAGTTTTCCCTGTTTTAGCAAAACTGGGAGGCACCCTGATAATTTCCACTATTAAAGGTAATAGTGAATTATACTTGAAGCTGAGTGTCATCGCTCTCTTTCACCTTTTATGACCATTTATAGGTTATGATCAATAACTTAAAAGTTATTGTTTAAATACGTAATTTTATATTAATTAATGATTGACTGGTCTAGACTATGTTACAAACTCTACCTCCAACAGAAGATGCCTTCCAGCAACATGTCTTAAGAGCCTTATACAAAACAGCAGTGTGGCATCACAGCCACCTGGCCAAGCCTCATCTCTGGAACCCAGTTGGAAGAGGATGGTGGCTCAGACAAGATGGGTCCATTGAATCTGTCATGTTCCAGAAGGCACCAGCACCTAAAAGAAGTTTGAGACATCACCACCTGTACTGTAAAGATGAAAACTGCAATGCAACCAGCAAATGTCAGTGTCTTTCAGTGGGCTTGACTTGCACTGAGTTTTGCTCTTTCCCAGACTGTACAAATTTTTTGTCTTTGTCAAACCTTGTCACTGATGATAATGCGGATGAGTGACAGGGATGGCTAATCAAAGCAGCCCATGAAAAACACCAGCCAAAGAGCTGGGGAGGTCAGCGTGAGGAGAGGAATCATTCCTCCTCAGAGTGTTTTGTTTGAACATCTGTTTGATTTGAGACAGTAATTTAATTTGTCCTGTGTGTGCTATTGCTGAGCTGTAAGCCTTAGCTAGACCCATCCCCCCAGTGAAGTCACACAGTATAGTACAGAACATTGTTATGCAATGCAACATATTTTATTAATATTTTATTTAATTTGGGACAGTTTATATATTTAGTGATGAATAATTATACATTGTATTTACATATTTGGTATTGCTGGATTAGCACAACCATGTAAGAAATGCATCATATAGGATAGCACCTACTGTACCCACAGTTACTTGTTTAGGTTGAATTAAGATTGAATTGATCACCATTCTTGGCACTACTGATAATGGGCTGTGGAGACTTGGACTTGTCAATGTTTCACTTTCTTTCATTTTGGACACCTCATACTTTTAGTGATGTAATACACTGACTATGCATGGTATATTTACATATTTGATATCACTGGATTAAGCACAACCCCATCTTTCCAACAAGCCATGATATGTGTTTCTATGACAATTCCTGGCCAATCAACTAAAAAGTAAATCAGAACATTCTGCATAGATATTCTTTTTTAGCATGTCCGTTTATTTTAGGCATTGCCTATATTAAGCATTTTAACAACATTTCCTGGACATGACAGCAGAACATGCATCATAGCCCACTGGCAGTGACAGAGCAAACTTCTTCAATAGGGCAAAAGTAGCTTGTCTGTTGAATTGGACGACACAGGGCAGTCTTCGCTCTGCACGTGAATCAATGAGCCTTGGCCACCGATGACCCTATCGCCCCCCCCCATTGGACTACTTTTGATAGATACTGACCAATGCAGCAAGAGGTGCAGTTCTGCAGGTGCTCTTCTACCCATCACTTGCCCATTTTACCTGCTTTGAAGACAACATGTTCACTTGCTGCCTAATATATCTCACACACTAACAGGTGCCGTGATGAAGAGATAGTCAGTGTTATTCATTTCACCTGACAGTGGTCACAGTGTTACGCCTGATCACTGTACCTTCAGCATAAATAATTAACATACTTTTACTGACTGATTTGGCACCTGTGATCCTGGGGATTCTCCCCCCAACAGAGCTTACTCCTGCCTTAAACTGAAAAGAACTAGTTACAGTTATCAAGTAAAATTAAGTGTTAAAGGTGAGGGAACAGTCCTCCAAAAGTAGTATCAATCTCCAAAATCTCCAATGGCATCTCCAAATCTCTTCTCCAAATGGAGAAGCATGCTCCTAAACATTTTCTTGGGGGAACATTTTGGCTGTCACACTTAGGCAAATTTTCAGATACCAGCTCAACTCCTTCCTTTCTATTGAAAGGCCATTTTGGCCTATATCTCGGGAACTGAAAGTGTTATGGACTTGGGAGAGGGTGGCAGGTGCCCTAATACAGCATTTTATTCTGATACATTACACATACACGAACCAAGACATCATTTCTCCTTGCATCTGCCTACCACAAAATTCAAACAAACTTCTGTTATACTTTGTTTTTAAACACAGAATAGCAAGCCCTTGGTCAGGACCATTGCTGGCCTTCTGGCCAGGAGAAGACCAATGTAGGGGGTCCGGGCCTCAGCATGGAACTCTTCAGACTCCTTGCAAAGGAGAGGTGGAGGTTGGAGCTGCTGAAGGGAGTGCTTGATGCTATGGATGAGGTTGCTGAGACAAACACAGTTATTATTATTGTCAGGTTCTAAAAGGCAAAAGACATTTATCAATAACAGACAGGAGACGGCAAATGGTTTTTAGAAACTTGCAAGGAGAGCAAGAGAAGGCTCACAGACTTCTCACTACTCTAAAGTCCTCCTCTGTGCTCCCTTTCTTTTTATTCTGTAGGAAGGCCCTAGTTACAGTCAATGGGGGAGCTGACTAAAGGAAGGGGGAAGTGAGTCAGCTCCTCCACCACTAATGTGTGTGTGTGTGTGTCCTATATGTGTATTCTTGCTGATGTTTTGAAACTTGAGCCGGTCTAGACTTATTCTTCTGTCCTGTGGTCTTACAGGCAGCTTCTGTTTCCTGTTGTCAGTGTCTTGTGGATCCATCTTCCTTTGTCGCTGCATCTCTGAAGCTTCCTCTTTCTCATAGCAACTGTTAAGACACTTGTACAACAACAGCAAGCTTTGCAAGCAAAGCAACATTAATTACAAGCATGATTGTCTAGCTTTTAGATCAGTGAAGGATTGCATGAGATAACTTATGTACAATTTCCAACAATTATCTTTGTATTTAAAACAAATGGATGCTGATGGGATGGATGAGGGGGGACATGAGGGGCAGGAATGAGGACACTGGAAACAGAATTAAAAAAAAATAAAAATTGGCCTTAAACCATAGTTTGGATTGTGTTTTTTTTATTACAGTATTCATCAGTGTAACTGTAGCTAGTATCATTCAACATTCTTTAAATATTCAAGTGCAGTTATAATACTCTGCCAATGCCGAACGCTGGCATGACTGTTCTGAAAACATCAGCAAGATATGACTATTTTGCTAATGTTTTCAGAACAGTCATTTATGAGAGGCAGAAACTGAAATGTTTTTTCATACCAAGGCCACTAGATGGCAGCAAGAGACTGCACATTAAGCCAGGATCAGTCACTTTGACACTTGATGAAAAGCCTCCAGGAAAAGACAAACACATTAATGTGGCTTGGATGTGATGGAGGCCTGCACGCCATGCCATATGATTGCACCTTGAGATGCATTTAGAGCTACTTTGCCTTTATTCACAGAGATCAGCTTTGGTCTTCCACTGTAGTTATACTAACTATACTAAGATAGTGGGTGAAATATTTCAAGGGGCCCCAAGATAAGAATTACTTACGTATATGCACATGTCAAGGCTT
>JAQQSB010001750.1:0-11215 GCA_029721515.1 Synanceia verrucosa
CACTATACATAGTCACATTTAGGCACAAATAGGGACTCAACACATAGGGCTTTGAAGACAGGTGGGGGTGAGGACGGTGGGAGATTTGGTGGTGCGAATTGCAGTGCTCCAGGGCACTGTAGTCAAGTCAAGTCAAGTCAACTTTATTTGTATAGCCCAATATCACAAATGATGAATTTGCCTCATTGGGCTTTACAATCTGTACAGGATATGACACCCTCTGTCCTTTACAAATGACCCTCGCATCGACTAAGGAAAAACTCCCCAAAAAAAACCTTTTAACAGGGAAAAAGAAACGGAAGAAACCTCAGGAAGAGCAACAGAGGAGGGATCCCTCTTCCAGGATGGACAGACGTGCAATAGATGCCATGTGTACAGAATAACAACAATGAAAACACATTAACACTAACATACAAAATTGTATGGAAATGTCCAAATCAATATAACAACAGCTAATATACAGTGTGTATATATAGAATTATATGAGAGTGTCCAAGGGGATGAAGAGCATCATCAAGCTATCAGCAAAGGATGAGAAGCATGTCCTCCTCTTCACCACGCCAACCAGAAGAAGCCTGGGCAGCACATCTTCCACTCCACCACACCAAACAGGAGAAACCTCCGCAGGATGACCTCATCACCACCACGTCACTCAGAACCAGAAGATGAAGCCTGACTGGTCTGCACAACCACTACTCCACCAGGTAGACTGGATCCATGGATACCTGTGAGATGAGAACGCACAGGGACTACGAGGCACAAAACTAATCTGCAGCATGTGTTAAAGGGAGGAAGAGGAAACACATCCTCTTCTCCACTACCCTAACAGATACAACCTGAGCAGCATCGCCTCTTCTCCATCTCACCACCATCAGGACAGACGAAGCCTGGATGACACCACCTCCTTCTCAACAAGTAGCCTCAGCTCACGGACACCTGGGAGCTGGGAGCACAGGGGCTCCGGGGAAGAAGATGAGTTAGGAAAATGACTTAATGGAGGCATCCAAATGAAGAAGAAGAGAAGCTCAGTGTGTCAGAGGAAGTCCCCCGGCAGTCTAGACCTATAGCAGCATAACTAAGGATTGATCCAAGGCAGCCTGAGTCAACCTTGGATCAGTCCTAACTATAATCACTATCAAAAAGGAAAGTCTTAAGCCTACTCTTGAATAAGGGGATGGTGTCTGCCTCCCGGACTGAAAGAGGGAGTTGGTTCCACAGAAGAGGAGCTTGATAACTGAAAGCTCTAGCTCCCATTCTACTTTTATAAACCCTAGGAACCACTAGTAGTCCTGCATTCTGAGAGCGTAGAGTTCTAGCAGGAATATAAGGCACTATTAGCTCTTTAAGATAAGATGGTGCCTGACCATTAAGTGCCTTGTAGGTGAGGAGGAGGATTTTAAATTCTATTCTAGATTTTACAGGAGCCAGTGCAGAGAGGCTAACACCGGAGAAATATGGTCTCTTTTTCCTGGTTCTGGTCAGAACACGTGCTGCAGCGTTCTGGACCAGCTGGAGAGTCCTGATAGACTTATTAGGGCAGCCTGATAATAGCGAGTTACAATAGTCCAGCCTGGAAGTAACAAATGCATGGACTAATTTTTCTGCATCGTTTTGGGAGAGAATATGCCTTATTTTTGCAATGTTACGCAGATGACAAAAAGCTGTTCTAGCTGTTTGTTTCATGTGGACGTTGAAGGACATATCTTGGTCAAAAATTACCCCTAGATTCCTTACAGTGGTGTTCGAGGCTGGTACAAAGCCACCTAGAGTAAATAAGTCATTAGATAGGTTATTTCTACTGGAGATTTTCAGGGCCAATTAGAATAACCTCAGTTTTATCTGAATTTAACAACAAGAAATTGTGCGCCATCCAAGTTTTTATATCCTGAAGACATGTTTGGAGTTTAGCTAACTGGCTGGATTCGTCTGACTTAAATGACAAATATAGCTGAGTATCATCTGCATAACAGTGAAAGTTTATGGAGTGTTTCCTGATAACATTGCCTAAAGGAAGCATATATAAAGTAAATAGAATAGGCCCAAGCACAGAACCTTGAGGAACTCCATAACTGACTATGGACTGCATGGAGGACTCATCATTAATGTGAACAAACTGTGATCGATCCGATAAGTAGGATTTGAACCAGCTTAAAGCAGTTCCTCTGATGCCAGTTAAATGTTCTAATCTCTGCAACAGGATATGGTGGTCAATAGTATCAAAAGCAGCGCTAAGATCTAACAAGACAAGTACTGAGACGAGTCCATGGTCTGAAGCAATTAGCAGGTCATTAGTAATTTTCACCAGAAGCGGTCTCGGTGCTATGATATTTTCTAAATCCTGACTGAAAGTCCTCAAATAGATTATTGTTCTGGAGGAAGTCACACAGCTGACTGCACACTGCTTTCTCAAGGATCTTAGAGAGAAAAGGAAGGTTGGATATTGGTCTATAGTTGGCTAAAACCTCTGGATCAAGACCGGGCTTCTTCAGAAGAGGTTTGATTACGGCTACTTTAAATGACTGAGGTACATAGCCTGACAGCAAAGATGAGTTGATCATGTTCAGTAAAGAGGTGCTCAGTAACGGTAAAGAAGTTGGGATGGGATCTAAGAGACAAGTAGAAGGCTTAGATGAGGAAATCAATGAAGTCAGTTTGTGGAGGTCTATGGGAGAAAAGCAGTCCAAGTACACATCAAGTTCTTCAATGAGTCCTATGCTTCCTGTGTTTAAAGACAAAGCAGTTTCAGTCAAAGGCACAGTGTGACTGATTTTCTCCCTAATAGTTATAATCTTCTCATTAAAGAAGCTCATGAAGTCACTACAACTGAGGGTTGTGGGAATAGATGGTTCAATAGAGCTGTGGCTCTCTGTCAGCCTGGCTACAGTGCTGAAAAGAAACCTGGGGTTGTTTTTATTTTCCTCTATTAACGATGAATAATAAGCTGCTCTGGCCTTACGGAGAGCCTTCCTATAAGCTTTCAAACTATCATGCCAGTCCAGGCGAGATTCTTGCATACCGGTTAAACGCCACTTCCTTTCAAATCTTCTTGCTGCTTGCTTTAAACTGCGGGTGTGAGGGTTATACCATGGAGCCAGCTTTCTATGCTTTACTATCTTCTTTTTTAGAGGAGCAACAGAGTCTAGAGATGCTCGCAGAGAGTCTGCAGCACAATCTACCAAATTATCAATTTGAGTAGGACTGAAGTCTGAGCCCTCAAGTATATTGATATTAGGTATTGAATTAAAAGCTAATGGAATTATATCCTTAAACTTGGCTACAGCACTTTCAGATAAACATCTAGTGTACATGGATTTACCTGATGGAGTGTAGTCCAGAAGAAAAAAATTCAAAGGTTAACAAGTAATGGTCTGATAGGAAGGAATTCTGTTGGTGGACTGATAAATGTTCTACTTCAATGCCGTAGGTCAGGACCAGGTCGAGGGTATGGTTAAAACAGTGAGTTGGTTCCTGAACATTCTGACAGAAGCCAATTGAATCTAACAGCGAGATAAAAGCAGTACCAAGGCTGTCACTATCAACGTCCACATGAATATTAAAGTCACCTACAATAATTACTTTATCAGTTCTCAGGACTAAAGTTGATAAAAACTCAGAGAACTCAGATAGAAATTCAGAATATGGACCTGGAGCACGGTACACTATAACAAATAAAACTGGTTTCTCTGTTTTCCATTTAAGATGAGAAAGACTAAGAACCAGGCTTTCAAAAGACGTATAGTTTAATTTAGGTTTAGGTTTGATCGAAAGACTAGAATCAAAAATGGCTGCAACTCCTCCTCCACGGCCTGTATCTCTAGGAATATGAGTATTAATATGACTAGGAGGAGTGGATTCATTCAGGCTGACATAATCATCCTGACACAACCAGGTTTCAGTAAGACAAAATAAATCAACCTGGTTATCAGATATTAATTCATTTACTAGTAGAGCTTTAGATGATAATGACCTGATATTTAAAAGTCCACATTTAATTCTCCTGTCCTGATTAACTATTTCAGCAGTGGATTTAATTTTTATTAAGTTATTTTGTTCAACTCCCCTTTTGTTTACTATGGATTTAACTGATTTCAGTGGTCGTGGGACAGACACCATTTCTATGGGGTTCTGGGTGGGTGACTGCTCTAATGGAAGCACAGAGAAGTGTGTTAAACTACAACTCTGTCTCCTGGTCTCAACCCTGGGTTGTCATGGGTTAGGTCGACAAATAAACTTGGCCATGTTTCTAGAAATGAGAGCTGCTCCTTCCAAAGTAGGATGGATGCAGTCTCTCATCAGACCAGGTTTTCCCCAGAAACTGCTCCAATTATCGATGAAGCCCACATCATTAACTGGACACCACCTCGACAGCCAGCGGTGGAAGGATGACATGCGACTAAACATGTCATCAGAGGCCAAGCTAGGGAGAGGACCAGAGAAAACTATGGAGTCCGACATTGTTTTAGCATAAGCACACACCGATTCCACGTTAATTTTTGTGACCTCCGATTGGCGTAACCGGGTGTCATTACCACCAGCGTGAATAGCAATAGTCCCATATTTACGCTTATCCTTAGCCAGCAGTTTCAAATAGGATTCAACGTCGCCCGCTCTGGCCCCCGGAATGCATTTGACTATGGTTGCCGGTGTCGCTAATTTCACGTTTCGAAGAATAGAGCTGCCAATAACCAGGGTTGGCTTCTCAGCGGGTGTGTCGCTGAGTGGGGAAAACTTGTTAGAAACGTGAAGGGGTCGGTGGTGAGCCGTGGGCTGTTTAAAGCTACGCTTCCTTCGGACAGTCACCCACTCTCCCGGCTGCTCGGGAGTTGCCGGGGGACGGCTAGCAGGAGCTACGCTAGGTCGGCTCGCACCGGCTAGGGGCTGGCTAGCTACGGAGGCATAACTAGGACTTTGGATGGTGCGGAGCCGGGCTTCTAACTCGCTAAGCCTCACCTCCAAAACCGCGAACATGCTACACTTATTACAAGTACCATTATCACTAAAGGAGGCAGAGGAATAACTGAGCATGAGACACACTGAGCAAGAGAAAGCAGGAGAAGGAAGAGGAGAAGCCATGGCTATTCGCTAAGATAGCTGCTAAGCTAGGCTATGGAAGCTAGTTGTTAGCCGAAAAGAGCCGCTGGAAAACACCAACGAGTGACAGGGAAAGTCTGGGGAAGTTTTAAAGTGCTTGATAGGGTTAGTACACTACAAATGTACGGCGAGACGTTAACCACTGTGGATTAAGACAGTAACAAAACTATTTTTGTGGCAGAGCAGCTCAGAGTGCTGTAGAAAACAACAGCGTAGCGGCTGAGAGCGGAAATGATGCAATACGCTTACCGTATAGGAGGAGCCAGAGTCAGCAGGTATGGCGTGGACAGGAAGGAAATTTCAGTTAAATTTTTTTTTTTAACTGCTTTTCCCTCTCCGTTTCCCTCCTCGCCCACACTGGCCCCATGGTTTGCGTTCGGACCCGGAAATTTTTGTAGTCTCCCCCTCTCCCACCCACTTGCCCCCCCCTGCTCTTCAATTTTAATACAGTAAACACACTCACACTTTTGGGGGGGTTTGGGGTGGCTTGGGGATTCGGATTAGGGTTGGCTGCAGGTACCCTTATCCTGTAGCCCTCTGTTCTTCCCCTGCAGCCTCTCCTGCCCTTCCAACTTTTAATGCACCACATTACACACAGGGTAGCACTAAACACGTTTTGGGTGATAGGCTTCCTCGTCTGGAACCGGGGAAGCCCATAAATAGGTTGGGATCACTAAATTAAATTAATGGCCATTCTGGTGGGACCCTGCCCCCTCGAATCTCGGGGCTGCGGGGGGGGGGAGGTTGGGGGCCTGGGGGGTCCCCTTGCAGCTATGGTGGGCCCCCTGATGCTGTGGCCTCAGTGGCGATGCCACGGCAGCTGGGTTTTGGGGGTGTGGCGGCTGGTCAGTATGGTCGGGGGGCTGATGGTGGGCTCTTTGCTGGCCGGGGGTTGGGTGAGTGGGTCGCCGCGTGCGGTTGCTGCTCCCTGATTGGTGGATTCGGCCTGCTCTCGCCCGTGCTCTCGGTTGTCTCTGTGGGTGGGTGGGGCTCCCTGTCGGATTCATACTGGAGCTGGTCCGTCCCCCCGCTTTTCCCTCTCCGTTTCCCTCCTCGCCCACACTGGCCCCATGGTTTGCGTTCGGACCCGGCCTCGGTCGCCTTCTGGCTGCCGCCCGGTGATGGCCTGCTGCATGCGGGCCCGGTGCTCCCTCGCTCTCTCGTCCCCCCTCCCTCCGGAGGGGAGCGCTCGGTTCGCGGGTCTTGCCTCATGGGCGGCGGTGGCCTCCTGTCTCCCCGGGTGTTGGGGTGGCTGGGGGGGTGTGGGCGGGGGGTGGGGGTTGGGGATGGGGGTGGATGGTGGGGTGGTTGGGGATGGGTGGGCCCTCGTGTCGCTGGCCCCTTGGACCCGTCCTGGCCTCCTGGGAGGTGGTGGTTTCTGTCTCCTCCTGGTCATTGGATCTCTGGGTTTGGCATCGTCGATGCTCCCACTTCCCCGGGTTGTTGTGGACACCTGGCCGATCTGGCCATGAGGGGTCATGGTAGACGCTCTGGGCTTCGGTGTTCTACACACATGCATGTTTTATCCAGACCTTATTAACTCCTCCCGAGTCACATTGATGAGTACTGATGTGAACTGCTAGTATGTGCCAAATCATTCGTCTGACTTCTCACTAAGGTCATATTTTCTCCACATACTTCTTTCATTTGTGTTTTCGGTAGCCTACTTATAGAGTAGGCCCCCGGTTAGGTCCTCCACTACTCTGGTGTTCAATACTGTTGGGTGTTGGGATGAAGGTGTTAGGAATGACACAGTAGCTTACACGTTTTTTTTATTCCAATAGCACTGCCTGTCTGTAAACTTCCCTTTTTGTTTTGTCTTATCTCCCTGTCTGTCATTTATTTCCCCCTCTTATCACCCAGGTGTAGCACGTCCCTCTCTGGCTTATAACAGGAAATTCCAATAAATAAAGTAAGATTAGATTCCAGGGAGGGCCGGTGATGGTCACATACACGCACCAAATATTAATAGCTTTTGCTGCAAGACTAAAATATGCATAATCTCATAAAAGGTCGACACTCTTTTGTGGTGTTGAACAATGAGAACAATGCAGACAAAGTGAAAAAAGAAGAAAAAAAAAAGAAAAAATATCTGCTCGCAAAAGGAACAATATGTCTGCCTTTAATGATACTTGGAACAAAATCTTAATTCATTTAAACCCAAAACAAAATCTACCAAACCAAAACCACGTATAGAACCATGAAAACCTCCCCCCTTAACATACCACTCTAAATAAGTCTATCAAATTCATACCCCCCTTCTCTTCTTTCCTCTCTTCCATTTTTCCTATCCCCCATCTATTTGTTCTGTGTACATCAATTTGTCTTATATATTTGCTTAGTTTGTTAGCTTAGTGTTGTCGGTGTGTTTGATTTATGTTTAATGTTCCCCTTTCTTTTTGTCAGCACTTTGTTCCCTGACTGTTTTTTTTTTTTTTCTCGATTTAAGTCAATGTGAATTGTAATTATTCACACTTTTTATTCTCTTTCGTACTTCTCCTTTTTGAGGTGTCCTTGTTTTTTTTTTTTTTCTTCTTTCTTCTCCCACTTACCCCTGGGGTTGCTCTCCACTTTGCTGGGCCTACCTGGCCTTTGCTCCTCCTCCTGGAGGCTGGTTGTATCCAGTGTCTCGCCTTCTGAGCCCTTCGGCTGCTGGATTCATGCTCTCTCTGGGGTCCTAGGGGTGGCTGCTGCTGGTCGCTCCTGGGGCGCTGCGGGGGGCCCTGGGGCTTGGGGTTGGTCGGCCCTCCTGTTGCTCCCCCGCCCCTCTTCCTGCCGTCTCTCCCTCCTCCCTCCTCGTCCCCCCTCTTCTCCCTGCCGGCTCCTTCGCGCCCCTCTTCCCCTCCTCCCTGCCCCTTGGGGGGCTGGGGGCCCTCCGTTGCCTGGGGCGGGCTGGGGGGCCGGGTGGGCCCTCCCCGGGGGTGAGCTCCAGCTCGCTCTTCAGGGGCCCCTATTGGTGAGGGAGGCCAGGTGCTGGCTGGGGGCCCTGATTCCGGGGCCTGTGCAGTGTTGGGAGGTAGTGGAGGTGATGTTGCGGCTGGATGGGCGTAGGTGGGGAAGGCGTAGGCGCCTGCACTTTAAGCCTCCTGGAAGTGGCCCTGTCCCTTGTCTGGGAGGGCTGCTGCGGGCTGCCGGCCGGTAGTCGGGCCTCATCGGCCACCTGGGCGCAGCTCTGGCCCAGCGGCTCCTGGGGGTCGTGGTGTTCTCCCGGGTTCCTCTGCCTTTCGGCTCTGGGGGCCCCGCACTTCAGTACCATTTCCATCCGTACTGACCTCCCCTTGGCTCTGTCACCTTGGGCGGGCCCGCACCAGATTGCCTCTTGTGCGCACTTCACACTCCACATCTTGTCCTAGTGCTACTTGGTATTCATCTAGTTTGCTGGCAGAGTTGTTGGTGGACTCTTGTGCTGCAGTCCACTGACCTACATATCTCCCTTTCCCTGTATTCTTAAACAGATGAGAGCAAATACAGACATTTACACAGTTAAATTTTACAAAATAAGCTGTAAATTATGATATTATGGCATTTGATGCAGTAATGCCACTCTACTACTTAATAAACCAAATAATATTTAAATTTTGAAAAAAAAAAACAGGCAAGCATTTTTAAAATTTTAAATTATGGTGTTACACATGAAGAAAGGCAAATTTAGCAACACAGGAGGGGACCTCAGCATCACTGGCCAAAAAGACTTCATCAAAAAACCCATCATGTCTTGAAATAAATCTATAGATGTGGGTTACATTTACAGTATAAATGTAATTTGTGGCTCACTAGAATTTCATTGTACATGAATGTTACACACCCTGGTTGGCTTTTGAAACAATATAATTTGTGGTTCCCATCCACTGCAACTGCCAACATGGAGGGTGTGCATGCGGGGCACTGAAAATGCTGGATCTGAGACAGCTTGTCAACTTAAAATTTGGTATAGGCCCATTCGAGGAAGGCCCTCTGCATTGTGTCCCCACATATCTTACCACTCTGAGAGCAAAAGTGAAAAAACAAAACAAACAGTTAGTACACAGCTGACATGTCAAAGGTTAGCTTCAGACCGTGGTCATGATGAAAAAAAGGGCTCTGTCAGGAAATGTGTGCTGAAATTTTGGGGATTGTAAGAACAAGTCCTAACAATGAATCAGTTACTTAAAAGGTGATCGAAACAAGATGTTGTGTGGAGGTGGTGCTGGACCCAAAATGCAGATATCTAGATGAGGGAGTAGGGACAAAACAGCCATTTATTGAACTGAGGGTAAGTGGTGGGGTGGCATCTCCTGATGCTGGGAAGGCTGTGGAGGCAGGCAAGTTCACAGGGTTGAAGCAGGGAGCGAGGAAGGTGGAAGCGTGGCGAGGTTGAGGATACAGCTGAAGGGTGCAGTGGCAATGTGGCTTGGTGGGTAGAGAGGCTGGGTCCTGACGACAGAGAACACTGGTTAGTAATTTGGTTGGAAATCTTAGGTAGCAATTCACAGATGAGCATACAGACAGCACGAAGCAGTGACAGTCTGACAGTGAGCACACAGGAGACCAGTCTCTAAATACTGCTAAAAAATGATGATGATTCACAGTGGGCAGACCAATGGGGTGCCCCCCCGGCAAAATTTTGGGGGTTACACCTGAAAAGTAGCCTAATACATTGCATTTATTATCCAAATGTTTGCATTGTGAATAGTTTTTACTTTGAAATTGATCGTTTTTTTTCCACTAAATATTTTCAGATAAAGTACATTTCCATCACAAAATGCATTTATTACAAATAAATAAAATACCAAATAAATAAATGTTAAAATAAAATGAACAGCTCAGTAAACAGCAGCAGTTGGCCTGGCCCCTGGCATTCATACCTGGAGAATGCTCATCAGGTGAATCTTCTACTGGACTGTCCTTCCATATATTTCAGAATAGCCCCTGAATTTGCATTGAAATATAATAAGAGTCAAAAAGCATTTAGGATATATGGGACTCAAATCAACCAACCTATAAAAACAGTCCATAAATTGGGGATAGAAATGCCATTAAATGGATTTAGCCCAATTCATAGCAATCTGGGGGGGGGGGGTCCTTGCTATTGGTTGGTTGAGAATCACTGCTAGAGTTTGAGAATCACAGATCCCGAAGGGGTTTAAGGTTTGACTTCAGAACAAACAAACAAACACAGGCTACAGCAAGACTTTGACGTTTGCTCAGCTAGCAGTGGGTTAGCTCAGGTAATATTAGTCTCAGCTAATAACGTTACATGTATAAATAAAAACCTACCGTCACCTTTATCTTTTTCCCGTTTTTCCTCCTCTTCTTTCTTTTTTTTTTCTGTATTGGAATCCTGACAGCTTTATTCTTTTTCTTTTGGACATGATGCTCCTTGTGTAACACAACCAGTTGTTTATGTTTTGATGCTTGATACGCCGCCAGGCAGGCTAAAGGCTGATTGGTTGACCATTACACACACGCCGCGTGTGACACGCGACACACCGGTGTGACACGCGACACCGGTCGGGGTGAGCGGGGCGAACATAACGTGGCGAGACTGCCTGGTTGATCTCATGTTTTAAGGCGGCAGCCGCTGCACCATTTGCAGGCAAGGGGGTGCTTTTTTTTTGTGTGTTTTGGGCTCGCCTGCATTTTTTTTCTCATCGTTGCTCTTCGCAAAGTGCCGCCCCCAGTAACATGCCGCCCGGTACCAGTGCCCCGCTCGCCCCCCCCTTTGACCGCCACTGATGATTCAGCTCAGGTGTGTGCAGCCAGCTCCTCAGCCACCCAGCAAACCATGCCTATCTCTGCCAAAAGAGCACACTGAGCCCAACCCCCAGTCTCACAACTTAAATGATAAATCCACTCACTCGTCTGAAGAGTTTTTATCAACACTCGAGCATGCTGACAAAAGCTTGTTGCAACATCCCTGGGACAGTGATTTTTAGATCCTCATACGTGGTGATCAAGTCCACCATGTACAAAGTCTCAAAATCGACAGTGGCTGGCCAGTAACCACTTTCCACCAAATCACTTATGGTCACTGGCAAGGTTTTTCCACACGTTTACTGATGGAAGGAAGAAGTTGTATCTTCCTGAAATTTCAGAGAAAAACAATTATCTCTTGTTCACAAGAACAAACACAAAAACCACAATA
>JAQQSB010001751.1:0-10000 GCA_029721515.1 Synanceia verrucosa
GGGGGTTAATTATAGATTTCTTGGAGGGTGTTGATGTGCTGAGAGTTGCGGAGGTGGGCGGGGAAAACTTTTTTCGCTGATGTGGATTTTCTGTCGATGAGTTGATGGCTGGAGCTGTTCTGGTTTGTAATTGTGAGTTCTGAAGTTTCCTGGAAGAGTGGATGTCCAGTGACATCCTGATTGACTTCATGAGCTGTCCTGATTGGAATTGTTGTCTCTGGAAGCCTATGGGATGCCGGTGGTGTTGGTAAAAGAGGAGGACGGTGAGTAGGCTCAGGATGGGGAGTAGGCTGGGATGTAGAAGGAGGAGAAGGGGGGCCAAAGACTTCGTTGAGTTTATGGGGGGCTTGTGGTTGAGGTAAATGAGGATAGAGATTTTCTTCTGCTTCTGGTATGGTCGGTAACGGGGCTTCAGTTCCTATTCTGTTCCAGGGGTTGGTTTGAGGATTGGCCGTGGTTGGAGAAGTGGTAACAGTTGTGGATAATGATGGTTTTATTTGGAGAATTGTTTCTATTGTAGAAAGCGTGTCCGTCGTGAGTTTGGCCCCGTAGCGCTTTTTAGCCCAACCAGTGGCTATATGAAGAGCCAGAGGATTACGAGGAGTAGTGGTGGTCAAGCTGGTAATCATTGGAGAGTTGTGAGTTGGAGCTGCGGTTGGACGAAGAGTTCCATATGTCCAGGTTCATGTGTGGGCCGAAGGGGTTGAAGCTGGAGTACTGGGTTGGTGCGCAAGTCCCCTCTGGCACCCGGGTGAAGGGAGAATGTGGCGGGGTGATGGGGGACACTGGGGACATTGGGGCTGATCGCTCAGGTTGGAAGTGGCTCTGGTAGGGCTCGCTCTGGGGCGTCCAGATGGACCCAAACAGACTGGACATGGGGGACAGGCTGCGGGTACCCGAGAAGTATGGCTGTAGAGAGAGGGTGATATGGGCTGTTACGCTGTCTGACATATTGTGCATATACACTCCATAAAACCAAAGGAAAAATTGCAAGAAGTCGTGCTTCAAAATGCAAAAAAAAGAAATGTGACACACAAAACAAATTTAGGAAGCAATTTACCAATCATTGCGAGAGTTGCAAACCCACTATATGCCTCACACGTTTTGTGAAATTACTGAGACAGTAAATGATCTGTCTGTACATACCGAAGTGTTTTTTTTTGTTTGTTTTTTTTTAAATAAGGTTTAATTGAGCCATAAAAAACCAACTGAAAGTAAAGCAGAATTGTGCCATTGAGGTAAGAAACCTGATGTGGAGTTAGTTTCTCCTGCAGTCTGATGTTGGCCATCGGAGATGACAGCATGTAAAATTGTAATAGTACAGTTTGTCAAATAAAGTGGTAGCAGAGCATGTTGGAAAAAAAAGTAAACACTGCAGTATTTTTGAAAAAAAGAATGAAGAATGGGTTTCATTAATACATATACACTCCTGATGAAAATTTTAAGACCAGTTGAAAAATTGCAAGAAGTCGTGCTTCAAAATGCAAAAAGAAGAAATGGGAGTGAGACAAAATAAAAAAAAAAGCAAACAACCATTAAACTGAAATAACACCGAAGCTGTTGCCCTGGCAACACTAGTGCGGAAACAAGTGAGTTCGAACTCACTGGATTCCGCACTAGTGGTGTGGAATCATCATTTTCTACCTCTTCATGTGAGAATAGAATGTTTTGATAGGTCAGTCCTCAGAGAGCACTGACAGAGACACATGTCACTGTGCGAGTAGAGAGACACCTTACTATCAAAGAGCAAATTTACGACGAACATCTTTTCAGAACTACTGAAAAACACCTTGATACCGAAAACAACTCTCTGTGTTCGGCTATCATGGCGACAATGGTCCAGTCAAACCAGTACGGACCAACTGAAGGAGTTCAGGACCAAAAACAGCAGGACCTGTTGACCTCCCACAAACTGAACAGTGAGCTGGCTTCAGAGAATGTCGCCCTTAAGGAGCTGCTGGCCACCAAGGAGTTCAACTTTGAGGTGGAAAGAGCAAAATCCTGAAGGCTCTCAGATCAGAGAGAGCCATCAGGAAACAAGCTCAGGCAGACCTGAGGGTGAGGGACACAAAGGAGCGCGGAACCGCCAAGAACAATCATCAGAGAGAGGACACGGTACTCCAGAAGACACAACTGCAGGACCTGCAAAAAAGTCTTCTGGAGTCCCAAAAATACAACAGCAAGCTGGCCTCAGAAGTCGCCACCCTGAAGGAGCAGATGACAATCAAGGAGTCCAGCTGGCAGCAGGAGAGAGACAGGCTTGAGAAAGCTGCAGACATTGAGACAGCCGTCAGGGTAAGGGTCCAGGCTGAGCTGGAGACCCTGAAGGAGGAGAGAGAGGAGCTGATCAGCTGTCTGACTGATGAGCAAGAAGACCACAACCTGAGCACTGCCCTCTGTGAAGAGTTGGACCGCAGGCTCAGAGAGACCAGGGAGCAGCTTGAAGCTCAACGGAAGATGGTCATCGAGCTTCAGACTCTGTGTGAAGACTCTGACAGGAAGTTCAGCCAGCTCATCCAGGAAAAGGATGACCACTTCGCAAAGACGTCGAGCGAAAAGAAGGCTCTGGAGGCAGCAAATCTGGAGTTGAAAGCCAGACTGGAGGAGATGGAACGAAAGATGGTCCAGAGTGAGGCAGAGTGGCGATCAAAGCTCACTGCTCTGGAAGATCAGCTGTCTGTTGAGGAGGGGAGCTCCAGTCTCATCACACCAAACAACAGTGACCTCCAGGTTTGTGACCTCAACCTCCAGGAGCTCCACCAGCCAGCTGCCAAAGAGCCAGTGAAGCTAACAAAGGCTGACATGAAGGCAAAGAAGGAGGCAGAGAAGAAGCTGGAAAAGGAGAGGAAGGAGAATGAGAAGAGAGAGAAGAAAGAGAAGGCAAAGAAGGAGAAGCAAGAAAAGGAGGAAATGAAAAGGAAGAAGAAAGAAGAGAAGGAGAGAGAGAAGAAAGAGAAGAAAGAGAAGGCAGAACAGGAGAAACAAGAAAAGGAGCAACTGCTCAAACAGAAGAAAGAAGAGAAGGAGAGGGAGGAGAGAGAGAAGAAGGAAAACAAGAAAAGAGAACAGGAGGAACTGAAGAGAATGAAGAAGGAAAAGCAGGCAAAGGAGAAGGAAGAGAAGGAGAGGAGGAAGAGAGAGAAGTAACTTTCTCTCCTTCATCACATCTCCCCTCTTACCCCCACCCTTTCACCCCCACCCTCCCTACTCCTCCAATCCCCTGTGCAACATGGTGGAAGAGTGATTCTCCTCATGTCTGCATGGGTTTCCTCTGGATGCTGCAGTTTCCTCCCACAGTTGCCCTGTAGCTTGAACCAGCTGGTTCTCTTTGTGATAAAGAAACCTCTGGAAGGCTGCAGGGCTGAAAACACTTGTGGAGGCTGCAGGTTCTTGTCAAGACACGGTGGAGAGTGATTCTCCCCTTGTCTATGATATGTGTATGTTTGTAATGCAGTTTCATTTGATTGAATAAAATCAATTGAAATGAACTTTTATTTGCCAGTGATATATGTAAGAAAGAATGAGTGGAAAAATGTGTCAAAAATAAGTAGATAAATGAGAAAAAGAAAGAAGCAAACAACACTGTCTTAAAAATATATGTATAAACACTTTGCAGATATATTGTTGTTTAGGAGCACTGCGTCAGCTCGGGCATTATGCAATTACAAAGAACAAACAATAGTGTAAAAACATAAATAGTTGAAATAAAAAGATAAAAATTATATTGTCTGATATTTACAATCATTACAGTGAAAATCCACAGCTATTGCACAAAAAAACCATTGCAGTTATTTGAGTTTACTTGAGTTAAAGATTATTGCACATATATAGTTATTGCATGTGTTAGACATAATTTTCCCCCATCATTTTTAAGTCATGTGATTATTGTGTAAATAAAATAAATAACATTTGCCTCACGTTTTGTACAATTCCTGAGACAGAGAACATAATTAGGAGTAAGGCGTGCTTAATATAAATTAAAATTGAATGATCTGACTGTACATACTGAATTTTGTGTTGTTTTAAAATAAGGTTTAATGATTTGATCCATAAAAAACGACTGAAACCTGATGTGGAGTTACTTTCTCCTGCAGGCAGGGTTAGGGTTAGGGAGAGGGAATTTATTCTTCCTCCCCGCGGAGGAAGAAAATGCACGGTCCGTCCACCCCCCAGATCCCCGGTACCCTCTGGTTTTTTGTTTTATTGTTACTTTGTTGTGTGTTAACATATGTTACTTTGTGTATGTCTGTATTTAGTTTGTCTTTGTATTTTAGATCAGAAAAAACTTAACTTGTAATCAACTAAGGAAGTCTTCCCATAAAATTAGGGTAAGAAAAAATGACATTAAAACTGACTAAAAATCAACAAAAAGTGACTCCACAAATAGGGAGAATAATAAAGAAAAACCGAGAGAGACACAAACGTTCTCAATCTCTGAAAGTATTTTCTTCTGTTTTTGTTGTTTTTCTTATTTTCTTATTTTTTTGTATTGTTTCCTTATTTTTTCAGTTTTTTTGTTTTTTTTTATTATTTTTCTAATGTTTTTTTTGTTTTTGTTTATTTTTTCTAACAGAAAACAAAACCAAAAACCAAAAGGGGGGAAGGATTAGGATTGGGAATGGGAAGGTGGGGAGGTGGGAAAAGGTGAGGATGAGGAGATGGGGTCCGGGGTGGATCCGTGACAGGGAGGGGATTGGAGAAAGATAAGGTAAGTGGTGGGCCGTGAGACTGACTGGTGGTGGGGACCTGAGGTGGAGCGTCTGTGGAGTAGGAGCGAGTGGGAGCGAGTGAGGCCAGGGTGGAATTTTTTACAAAACGGAGGAAACGCTTTGAGTAGCCTCTTGCTCTGAGACTAGTGAATAGTGTGGTAATGGTTGATGTCGTGAGTCCAGATTCCAAAAATGTCGTCCAGATATCGAAGATAGAGTAGAGGTGAGATGGTACATTTGGAAAGGGCTTCTCGCTCCCACTCGCTCATGTAAATGTTTGCATATGAAGGTGCGAATCTTTGGCCCATGGCTGTCCCCTTGGTTTGTAAATAGTATTGATTATTGAAAAGAAAGTCATTGTTTTTCAAGCAAAGCTCTATAAGTTGGAGAAGCTCCATATCCGGTCTATTGTGGTCCGGGTATTTTTTGAAAATGGATGAGATTGTATGGAGGCCAAGGTCAGTGTCGATGTTGGTGTACAAGCTATCTATGTTTGTAGTAAAAAGATACGCATTGAGGGGGACAGCCATGGGTCGAATGATGTCAAGAAAATGGTATGTGTCTCTAATGTAACTGGGGTGTTTTGTAGAGACAGGGCCGAAGAAATGATCAATGTACTGAGAGATATTGTAAGTGGCACTGTTGCAATCTGAAACGATTGGTCTCCCGGGAGGAACCTCAAAGGGAACTGTCCAAGTGTGTGGATCTTTATGAATTTTGGGCAGTAGGTAGAAGTAGCGAGGCCGTGGGTTATTTGATCCGGAAAGATAGTACTTTTGTTTGGCTGAGATATACTTTTATTGTAAAGGGTTTGTATAATGGTGCGAAGTTGAAGTTGAGTATGAGATTGTAATGTGTCCGGTATCTTTTTATAGTAGGTTGTATTTGTCAATTGTCTGTTAGCTTCTAATAAATACTGTTGTTTATCCAGTATTACTATTTTTGCACCTTTGTCTGCTGGTTTGATGATAATATTGGGGTTCTGGGTCAGTTGTTGTAGAGATCGTCGTTGCTCGCTTTCGACAGCTTGTCAGAAGCGTCCAGTGGAGGTCTGTATCTATGTAGTATTTGTCTGTCAATACGGATAAGCTGTCGTGTAGTGTTGTCGATGTTTTGCCAAGTCGGTTCCCAAGTGGACGAGTGTGTAAATGACGTATGATTATGATGATTATTAGGAAAAAAGTATGCATGTATTTTGAGGCGTCTATGGTAGTTATGGATGTCCCTTTGAAGTTCCTCCCAGTCGAATTTTGAAGGGCGTGGAACAAAGGAAAGGCCCTTCTGTAAGAGTTGGGTTTGCGCTTCAGAGGGGGTGAAGAGAGTGGATAGATTGCAAATGTTAGAATCTGAAGGGGTCCACCTCAGGTCCGGTTTTGGGACCATCAATGGAGAGTGGTGTGGACGGGGATGGGGGGTGCCTGATTGGTTTTGAAAGTATCTATAAATTTAGTTGGGTACACCAGTTTTCAAAAATTTGTTGAGCAGTTTTAGGGGTCCAGTGAATATGATCTCTTTCTGTGAAGAATGTATCATGTGGAATTTCCAGAAGGGTAGGGAAATGTGTAGCCATAGTATTGTTAATATATTTGAGATTGTTTTTCTGTGTGGCAGTGAGAGCGGAGAGAAATTAATGATGGGGAAGTATATCTCAGCATTGGGGAAGGCAGTTGCGACTTTGAAGAGGGCTTTAAGCTGTTTACAGGTAGTTTGTTTAGCATCTTGATCCTTGTTATTGAGTGCTATGGAAAAGACAACGATTTTGGTGGTGGGATTAGGTGGCATTTTTTCACAGACTTTAAGGAAATGGTATGAGTTTGCACCTGGATAACTGTCTATTTGGATGTGGGGATTGTTATGAGGTGGTATACGATTGACATTTGAGTCTCCCAAAATGAGGACCGGTTTTCTACCCTTAAAGTGCCAGTCTTGTATTTTCCTGTTGTGACGTGCAATATGGTATTGAGGCTTATGTCTAGCCGGGTGAAAGGAAGGGGACTGAGTTAGTGTAGGAGTATCTATGGAAAGATTAGTGGATTTGGGGTGAGAAGGAGGGCCTATGGTAGAAGAACTGTGGTTGGGGTCTATGGTTATGTCAATGAGGGGTATCGGATTGGGAGGAGAAAGAGAAGAGAGAGGAGGAGAGGGAGAAGGTAGAAGACAGGAGGATGAGGGAGTGGCTTCCATAGGTTGTTCAGAGGAATTATTCAGCAGGGGGATAGAGGTAGGGTACTGTCTCCCAAGGCAGACTGGTCAGACAGCAGGTCCCCACAAGAAGGTAGAGGAGAGGATTCAGAGGGGTCTTAATAATGGTACGAGTAACCTTTTGTTGGACTTGTCTTTTAGGTGGGGACCGATGCGTGGCCTGGTCCACCTGAGAGGCAGCAGCACCCTGTGAAAGAGGAGAGATGTCGTCGTTAGTAATGACAGAAACATTAGAGTGACTATTAAGTGTAATTGAATGGAGTTTAACTGGTGGTTGTGGATTGTTCTGTGAAAGGAAATGGATCTGGGCCTCTACTTGGAAAGGTGTTGGCCCGTTGATAGATGGAGGATTGTTGTTGTGGTGGAACGTTGGGGGCAAAATAGGGGATATTTGAGATGTAGAAATGTCCATATTGTGTCGATACGGTGTTGGCGGGGTCCCCAGGTGACTTTCTTGGTCCGTTGTGGCAGAGGTGTTGAAGTGGCAGGTTCTACCGATGGATGTTTGATCGTAAAGGGTTTGGCTGTTCCTGAGGAGAAGAGGAAGATGTTGTAGATTTCTGTCGGGAATCCGATGTGGTTGAACTTGGAAGATTGGGTTTCTTGAAGCTGTGCTGATTCTGGGGGTTAATTGTGGATTTCTTGGAGAACGTTGATGTGCTGGGAGTTGCGGAGGTGGGCGGGGAAAACTTTTTTCGCTGATGTGGATTTTCTACCGATGAGTTGATGGCTGGAGCTATTCTGACTTGTAATTGTGAGTTCTGAAGTTTCCTGGAGGGGTGGATGTCCAGTGGAGCTGTCCTGATTGGAATTGTTGTCTCTGGAAGTCTATGGGATGCCGGTGGTGTTGGTAAAAGAGGAGGACGGGGAGTAGGCTCAGGATGGGTAGTGGGCTGGGATGTAGTAGGAGGAGAAGGGGGGCCAAAGACTTCGTTGAGTTTATGGGGGGCTTGTGGTTGAGGTAAATGAGGGTAAAGATCTTCTTCTGCTTCTGGTTTGGTCGGTAACGGGCTTCAGTTCCTATTCTGATCCAGGGGTTGGTTTGAGGATTGGCCATGGTTGGAGAAATGGTAGCAGTAGTGGATAATGATGGTTTTATTTGGAGAATTGTTTCTATTGTAGAAAGCGTGTCCGTCGTGAGTTTGGCCCCGTAGCGCTTTTTAGCCCAACCAGTGGCTATATGAAGAGCCAGAGGATTACGAGGAGTAGTAGTGGTCAAGCTGGTAATGGTGTTCTGATAATGATGCTGTAGAATTTGCATATTTGTATGCATCCAGTTGGTTGTATTATCTTGTATTTTTCGACGAGTGTCTTCGGTTGGCGTAGAGGGCTTGATAAACTCTGTGAGGCGGTTGACTTGACGGGTCATACCAGGTGGAAATGATTTGGTCTGAAGTGCTAAGTCTGTAATCTGTTTGTGATGAATTGCCTGAATGATTTTGAAATATTGTTTGCTAGTATGTCTGGTGGCTGGATCTGGAGTGAGGCGGTAAACTAATGATTGGTTGGTTGACTGTTGAGGACGGATGGGGCCTGTGCGCCTATGTGGTCTAGGAAGTGGTGTGTGTGTATTGAGATGCATGAGTGGTTGCGGCCTAGCTGCATGTCTGTGTGTAGAAAAAGAATATGGGAGGCCATTTTGTGTGTTGCTCCTATGCCCTGCTCTGGTGTTGGAAAAATGGAATACATGAGTGGTGGGGTGCTCTTACCTGACAGAGCGGTGGTTATCCGGTGAATTCTTGCGGTGATGAGGAGTACAGGTAGATTGGTTGTGTTGTTGCCTGGATGTGTGACCGGTCGGTTCTGGTCCTGGCACGGGCAGCCGTAGATGATGGCAGTAGTTCCAGCCGATGGTAAAAATTGTCCAGGTTGATTGTTCTTGATAGAGGTTTATGGGTTCATAGTTGAAGATGTAACTGTACTATGGAAACTCAAGAAAAGGTGAGTATTTGCAGGCAAATGTTTGTGGTGTTGACTGTCAGGAGCTAAAAGTGCCACAAGGCCGGAACTGGCCGCAGGGCTTTCTTATTGAGTGCTATGGAAAAGACAACGATTTTGGTGGTGGGATTAGGTGGCATTTTTTCACAGACTTTAAGGAAATGGTATGAGTTTGCACCTGGATAACTGTCTATTTGGACGTGGGGATTGTTATGAGGTGGTATACGATTGACATTTGAGTCTCCCAAAATGAGGACCGGTTTTCTACCCTTAAAGTGCCAGTCTTGTATTTTCCTGTTGTGACGTGCAATATGGTTTTGAGGCTTATGTCTAGCTGGGTGAAAGGAAGGGGACTGAGTTAGTGTAGGAGTATCTATGGAAAGATTAGTGGATTTGGGGTGAGAAGGAGGGCCTATGGTAGAAGAACTGTGGTTGGGGTCTATGGTTATGTCAATGAGGGGGATCGGATTGGGAGGAGAAAGAGAAGAGAGAGGAGGAGAGGGAGAAGATAGAAGACAGGAGGATGAGGGAGTGGCTTCCATAGGTTGTTCAGAGGAATTATTCAGCAGGGGGATAGAGGTAGGGGTGCTGTCTCCCAAGGCAGACTGGTCAGGCAGCAGGTTCCCACAAGAAGGTAGAGGAGAGGATTCAGAGGGGGTCTTAATAATGGTACGAGTAACCTTTTGTGACCCAATCATCATTTTTTCCTCTCCAGATGGACTTATCTTTTTAGGTGGGGACCGGTGCGTGGCCTGGTCCACCCGAGAGGCAGCAGCACCCTGTGAAAGAGGAGAAATGTTGTCGTTAGTAATAACAGAAACATTAGAGTGACTATTGAGTGTAATTGAGTGAAGTTTAACCGGTGGTTGTGGATTGTTCTGTAAAGGGAAATGAATCTGGGCCTCTACTTGGAGAGGTGTTGTCCCGCTGCTAGGTGGCAGATTGTTGTTGTGGAGAGTTGGGGCAAAATAGGGATATTTGAGATGTAGAGATGTCCATATTGGGTCGATACTGTGTTGGCGGAGGTCCCCAGGTGACTTTCTTGGTCCGTTGTGGCAGAGGTGTTGAAGTGGCAGGTTCTACCGATAGACGTTTGGTCGAGAGAGGGTTTAGCTGTTATTGAGGAGGAGAAGAAGGTGTTGTAGGTTTCT
>JAQQSB010000883.1:0-89142 GCA_029721515.1 Synanceia verrucosa
CTTGTGATTTCCCCTCCAGAACAATAATCTATTTGAGGATTTTCAGTCGGGATTTAGAAAATATCATAGCCCCGAGCCCGCTCTGGTAAAAATTACTAATGACCTGCTAGTTTTTAGACAGTGGACTCGTCTCAGTATTGTCTTGTTAGATTTTCCCTGTTTTTTGTCTATTAACCATACCCTTTTGCAGAATTAGAACATTTTTGGCATCAAGAACTGCTTTAAGCTGGTTTAAATCCTACTTATCGGATCGTCACAGTTTGTTCACATTAATGATGAGTCCTCCTCAGTCCATAGTCAGTTATGGAGTTCCTCAAGGTTCTGTGTTGGGCCCTATTCTATTTCTTTTTTTTTCCTTTAAAATGTTTCGGGAAACACTAAATAAACTTTCACTTTTGCAGATGATACTCAGCTATTTTGTCATTTAAGTAAAACCAATCCAGCCAGTTAGCTAAACTCCAAACATGTCTTCAGGATATAAAAACTTGGATGGCCAACTACTTTTTGTTAGATTCAGATAAAACTGGGTTAACAAATTTGGGCCCCAAAAATCTGAAAAACCCTATCTAATGCTTATTTACTCTAGGTGGCTTTGCCCACCCTCGAGCACCACTGTAAGGAATCTAGGGGAAATTTTTGCCAAAGAATGTCCTTCAACGTCCAAAAAACAAAAGCTAAAACAGTTTTTTTTCATCTAAATTTGAAAAAATAAGATTTCTCTCCCAAACATGCAGAAAAATTAGTCCATGCTTTTGTAACTTCTAGGCTGGACTACTGAAATTCCTTTTATCAGGCTGCCTAAAAAGTTATCAGGACTCCCCAGCTGGTCCAGAATGCGAAAGTTTCCCCACCAGAACCGGGGGAAAAAGACCATATTTCCCCGGTGTTAGCCTCTCTCTGGCTCCTGTAAAATCTAGAAAAAATTTAAATCCTCCCCCTCCCCCAAAAGGGCCCCTGAATGGTCAGGCACCATCTTTTTTTAAAAGAGCTAATATGCCTTATAACCCTCAAAACTCCCCTCTAAAGAATGCTTTGAGGATTTTGGGTTCCTCGGTTTATAAAAGTAGAATGGAGCTGGGCTTTAGTTATAAAGCCCCTCTTCTGTGGCCCAAACTCCCTCTTTCAGCCCGGGAGGCAAAACCCCACCCCCTTATTCAAGGGGGGTTTAAAGATTTTCCCTTTTTTGATAGTGTTTTAATTTTTGACGACCCAAGGTTGACTCATCCTTGGATCAATCTAAATTTTTTTAGGTCTAGACTGCCCGGGGGCTTCCCCTGATACACTGAGCTTCTCTTCTTCTTCATTTTATCCTCCATTAAATCATTTCACTAACTCATCTTCTTCCCCCGGGGTCCCCGTGCTCTCAGCTCCCAGGTTTGTGAGCTGGGGGCTCTTGTGAGAAGGAGGGGGGTGCATCCCGGCTCCCTTCTGCTGATGGTGGTGAGATGGAAAGGGGTTGCTCAGGATCCTGGACCTAGTCTACCTGGTGGAGTAGTGGTTGTGCAGACCAGTCACCATCTTTGGTTCTGAACGCGTGGTGGTGGCGGTCATCCTGCGGAGGGTTCTCCTGTTTGGTGTGGTGGGTGGAAGATGTGCTGCCCAGGCTTCTTTGGTTGGGGGTTGGAGAGGGTGACATGCTTCTCATCCTTTTCTGATACGTGGTCTCTTCATCCCCCTTTGGGCCTCTCATATAATTCTTATATAACACTGTATATTTGCTGTTGTTAATTGATTTGGGCATTTCCATACAATTTTTTATTTAGTGTATCGTTTCATTGTTGTTATTCGACCATGAGTTGACACATGATGAAATGATAATAGAGGTAGCAGTACAGATCAGCGATAGAATAAGACAAGCAGAAAGAATACGATCAAAGCTAGGATGTTTCAGATAGAAGGATACAGATCAAAGCAGAGTTAAAATAGCAGTCAAAGCAGAATAGAATGAGTCAAAGCAGATCAGAATACAGACAGCATCAGGCAGACCTACGTGAGGCTTGAACCCAGAGGGAACGTTCGGGTGTGACCTGGCCATTTATCGTTGACAGAGTTGCTGCAGCGGGTGTGATTAAGACTGCTATGAGGTTACATACAGTCTGAAGTTGCTGAGCGGGTATAAGACGTATGAGTTACATAGCAGTGCTGACAGTGCTGTCAGGGTGGTATTAAGACTGCTGGTTACATAACAGTGCTGACAGAGTTGCTGTCAGCGGGTGTGTATTAAGACTGCTATGAGTTACATAACAGTGCTGACAGAGTTGCTGTCAGCGGGTGTGTATTAAGACTGTTATGAGTTACATAGCAGTGCTGATGCAGGAGTTGCTGTCAGCTGGGTGTTGTATTAAGACTGCTATGAGTTACATAGGTGCTGACAGAGTTGCTGTCCAGCATGACGGTGTGTGTATTAAGACTGTTATAGGTTACATAACAGTGCTGACAGAGTTGTTGTCAGTGGGTGTGTATTAAGACTGTTATGAGTTACATAGCAGTGCTGACAGAGTTGCTGTCAGCGGGTGTGTATTGAGACTATTATGAGTTACCCTTGTAGTGCTGACAGAGTTGCTGTCAGTGTGTGATTTCCGACCACTGCTTTGCTGGAAATTTTAATTAGGAGACCTTTGAGGCAGAAGTAACATACATATTGAAGACTTTTAGTTGTTTGTCAGTTTATCTCAGTGTAAACTAACACAATGGGTAATAGATAAGTCAAAGCTCTGAGTAGTGGTGGATCGAAAGCTAATGTAATTTAATTCTCCAAATAGCAGAAGGAGAGGTCAACCTGTCATTGAAGTCATGTGGTATGTATTACATATTTTTGCACACATACCGTACATCTGAGCAAATAACACGTTTTTATACATAGTATGAGACCTTACGCCTGCCTGTGTGGTCTGAGGTAGATAGTCAGCTAGGTGGAGGCGTCATGGTCACTGGGTCACTTCACTGTGAAATGATTCTGTGCTCATGTAGATTTGAATTAATGTATTAGATAGAAATACATTTCCAATATGATTGTGTTTTGATTTTGAGACAACTATTTAATTAAATTTCAAAATAAAATGCACCCCATGTAGTGAATTAATAATAAAAAAAAAATAAAACATAAGGATTATATTTATAAAATCCCAAATAGAAGAACATTGAGTTGATTGAAATTAATATAAACAGGCAGATTTTAATTTGGAAGTGTTTTTTGTTTTTTTAAATATGTCTGCAATTCCCATCATGCCCCTGCCCCATATTACAGTATTTGCAGTTACCTTTTGTTAAGCTAGCTGATTGACCTTTGTAAATGCAGATATTGCCTTGTGTTTTTAATGCGTCTCTGTTTTGAACATGGCAGTTTATGGAGTTCACTGTCATGTGTTTTGCTCTTTACAGTTCCACCATCGGTGAGAGTGGCTGTAACTTTTCTTGATCCAGGGACAGCAGGACATCCTCTCATGCAGCCTGGTCCCTGCCACGTCAGGCAGGTGCTGTTAACTCCAGGACAGATCACATTTAAGGTAAGATATACAGTAAGTTTAGGTTAAGGATAGAATGTATCATAAAAGTCTTGTCTCAATACCTGCATCAAAAAAGATGTCAGTCAGAGCCAAAGGATTGTGGCAAGAGTAATCAATGAGTCGATATGGAGCAGCCTTTATTTTGTAATAATTGATTCATTTTTCATTTTTAAAGTGGTTCACTGGTTCCAGTGATTTAGCCTAGCAAAGATCCTTTATGAACCATTGCTGGTGCTAGCTTCTGGTAGTTGTACAATAAAGCTACAGCATCATTTTGTACCATAACCTTGTAGCCTACTTACCAGCTATTGGTCTGCTCTGATTGCAATTTGCTTGATTACTATGAAAATAGGAGAGTATAGTTAATATAGTTGAATCATGATTAACAAATGCTTCATGTGCTATCAGTTAAGACATACTGTGTATCTATACAGCTACATGTAGACCATATCTTTTTTCATGTTACTTAGCCTTCATGTCAACTTAGCTGTATAAACACAGATAATAACAATAATTATGTACATATACAATTATATAAATATACAATTAATTCGCCTTCATGCAGAGACAATTTGATCTTTGCATTTATTTGGACATAGCTATGTATTCTTACTCTCAGTCAGCAGCCTTCAGAAATAATACTTAGCTAACACTTAGAGTCATCTTATCTCAATGAGAACTGTTATAGCAACTGTGACTCGATAATATCATCGAACAGAGAAGAGGTACATGTTGTCAAGCGACAACAATAAAACTATAATAAAATAAAATAAATAAAAAAAAATGTGTTAAAGATGTTGCCAACATGTGAATGTTAAGGTTACTTACCCGTCATTGTGGCGCCACTCCTGGAAAATTCCCTCCCAAGCAGAGATTCAAGCTTTTTCTACAGTTTAACACGCATGTAGAGTTCAAAGGAAATTTACACACTGCATGTCTGGATAAAAGCAGACCTGCTTAGACTCTCTGTCTGTTGTTAACTGGACTGGTCACTGGACACTAGACTGATGTGTGTGTGTGTGTGTGTAGTATACATGCATTATGCATTAAGATACATTAATGTGTAATAATGTACACTTATTGATTTTGACAATACTTAGTTACTTTGCGGTTGCCGGAGTAACCAAATAAGCAAAGCGATAATAGAAGGTACAGTACAGATCAAAGCAGATTAGGAATACAGAATCAAAGTAGATTAGAATACAAGTCAGCAATTAGATACAGATCAAAAGCAGATTAGAATACAGATCAAAGCAGATTAGAACAGAGCAGGAACACAACTGAAGTTAATTTTATAGACAGGAAGACACCCTGCTCAATTTCTACCTGAGAAAGTGAAGAGGTCAAACACTTTTGAGCTAGCTGATCCATCAGTTATCTGCATCCAAGTAAGTACACAAATACATAAAGTAAAGCACTCATTAACCAGCTATTGCAACCATTATTGTGTGCAAAACACATTTCACCAATGGTCTGTTGGCTGTCAATACAACTTTACTGTTCTACAAAATGTCTCAAATTTTAAAGTACCTGCTCCAGTTCATATTGTATCCCATATATTATATTATTGGAGTATTAATGCTGATACATCAACATGTAAAGCTGTATTTGGGGGCTGGAGTCTATCCCAGCTGGGTAGATTACCTCACTAAATTGTCCTAACTTTATGCAAAAGCTCAATTTTAGGTCCAATTTTGCTAGTTTTTTCTCTCATTAGTAGCAAGCAGGAGTCTCTTCTTTGTCTCAATTAAAATGAACTGATCAATACATGTTTTTAATACATTTTTTAGGAATGTTTTTATTTGAGTCAATGATAAAGTTCTATTACACCGTCACACATTTTCAATTGATGATTACTGAATATGTATGAAAGGTAGACCTTTTTGTTTTTCATGCAGCATCTGTTCTACCATTAATAGATTCAGAATAGCCACATAGTATAAAGGCTTATTCATAATTTTTTATTGACAGACTTTGACCCGAAATGGCTCCTGTACAGAAATAAAATTTGGAAGTTATCACTCATGCCCATCCAAATATTTCCATATACAGCAAATGTGATATCGCTTACGGCCAGGAGAGCATCACACTCTGCCGCAGGAGACTGCCCAAGCCCACGACATGGAGTGTGAAGAGAAATTACCATCTCATTACAATGCTAATAATCTTTTAAACCTTGACGTCACTTAACAGCTACACATTCCCTACCTGTGTTACAATACCAGGATACAGGGCACATCCGTCATACTTAATGAAACACATTGCCCAACTCCAAGCAGAATCCCTATTTTCCGTCTCTTCTTTGAGAATGACTTCTTTTTAGACACTGCAATCACATGCAGGCTTACAGAAGCATGAGACATCCCTCACTCCTGATCTTCCCTGGTTTCTGTTGCAATAAGCTGAAAAAAACAACAGAAAAATATATGAGTAACGTTGCACATTTATTCAGTGAGACATAATGGGAATCATCCATAATCTGATTGTTTACTGAGTGATACCGCGCTTACCCTGATGTACTTTCAGAGAGAGGTGCCCTGCACTGTCTTCAGTGATAGGGGCACTAACTCTCCAAATGTTTCAATGTCCTCTTCAGTCACCTTGAAGAGTTTCACTGAACTCTGCTCTGACAGGTTGTGCAGCAAGGCTTCAGCATCAGGTATGTCGTTCCGCATAGGCTACCAGCCTGTCGGCAAAGATTTTTCAGTGCTCCTCCAACGCCCGTCTGGAGCACCTTTCCGTGTGATGCCTCTCTGCAAAATTTCCCAGGTCACAGACTTGGGGAAGCCCTTTATAAGAAGGCACTGTGGATGCCAAATAGAAGGGAGACCTGGGGATAGGCGGAGAGAGAGAAAGATAGAGAGGGATTGAATGTTGAGAGTAGAGTCAGAAGAAGTGAAGTGACGAGTGAGTGTGAGTGTAAATATAGAGGAGGTATTTTTGTCTTTCTCATGTTTTACTGATGGATTTATAAAATTCTGACCAATCAATATCCCAGTCTAAAGACGTTGTGCTCATGACAAACCTTGTTGTGGTATTGGGAGTTGGCCCATCAGACACCAGGTGGACATGTGTTTTACTGTGGGGTGACTGGATTTTATATGCTGCCACACTGGATCAAGGTGTGCCCACGTCGCTACAGCATGGTGTAGCACTTTAGACTGCTGAATACCCGTGTAACCAAAGGCTTCCGGCTGTCCCTCACTCCACATACAGGACACCAGTATGCAAAGTAACCTGTTTGCTTGACCTCCACCAAAGTGAGTGTCCTTTATTTCCTTGCTCCACTTACAGTTGTAAATTTTTCCACTGTAGTCCAAAATGTACAACTCCTTTAAATCTTCCACCAATCTCTCTTTCAGCCACCTGATCTCTCTGAACTGGTGTGCTGTGTTGAAGAGAGTGAACCCAACCAGAGCAATGGCAGAGTCTGATTCTTCTGTTTGCTCCACCAGTTTTCCTGGGCTGGCGCTTTCGTTTCAGAGTGGTGTGCTTGCCTTCAACCTCAGTACCATCAGGAGATTTTTTCCAGTATGGTGATGTTTTTGTCACCACTTATATTCCATCTCACCATGTTGTTCTTTGTGGCTGGGTCCATCACAACTGGCAATGGGCTGTCTTTGCAGGTGTTACCAGCAGCGGATTTATCTGGCGCGAAGTTGATGTTGCTCCAGTCACACACAAGTTAATGTGACCAGGTCTGCTGGCTTGTTGGAATCTATTGTTCCCACTTCTCTCCTTTGGATGTGAAGTTTTCATGTAGTTTGCAGGCACAAGTCTCCCTTTCCTGTACTTTTGGGCTCACAATCCAAATTTCTGGATTGTGAGGCCTAAAGACTGAATAAAAATTAGTCCTCAAATGAAAAGATGAATTTTGATCCTTTTTTGACCCCCTAAAGCAATGTATACATGTCACTGAGATACAAGTGAGTTGTTTTAAGATAAGATTCTATCCTTGGAGCCACATTTGCCATCTAGTGGACAATGAAGAGTAAATCTTCCATATAATCTTTTGATATTTCATCTGTGAACTTTATGCAGAAGCTGTGTTCAAAGTTAACAATAACTTAGTAATTATAATCTATTGTTTTTTCTTTGTTAGCATGGTTGAATTTCAATCCTGTTTAATCTTGTTTAGTTTGGTAAACTACATATTAGAGATGCATTACATCTTAAAGTTTATCTGTGATAATAATCTGCTTATAACATTTTGCTGAAAACTTGAGTGATTATCAAAATGTCTCATCACGTGCTTAACACACTAAAGGTAATAATTTGTTTGGTTTATAGTGGGAGAAGTGAATATGTGATTCATAAGTTAACGAAGTAGATTATATTCAATTCACTTACATATGAATTAAAAAGTGAAGAAAGAGAGGAAGGATAGTTTCAACTCCTCCCAATTCCACCACTTCTCAGAGAATAATAGAAAACCAAAATCCTCAGAACTTCAGTTGTCTTCTTTAGCTGTTGTCTTTCGTTTTCTGGGTCTTCATCTGTGTCTCATTGGAGTTCTTTTTTTAGTATTCTTGCTCTCTGTTATTTGGATTTATGTCCCTACGTGTTAATTTTTTAACATCTGATCCAGTCAAGTTTAGTCTAAAAGCAACAGTGCTTTCATTTCAATGTTTTCATTTCTTTTATTTGGAGTTAGACGTTAAGAGCGATACCCTTCAGCCAATAGCAGATTTAATGAATGTATTATCTGAATAATTTAATAAGACACCATCTGCCACGAAAGCCAGTCAGGCGTCCAGCCATAAGTACCAATGTGCGACCGAAGTCTCTCCACGGTGACCAATAGGCCAGCTGATCAGCGACAACCCAGCTCGCTCTCGTTCCACCCTGCCCGACGGAAGCTTAACACTCCAGTCTGGACTGTGAATCAAAAGAAGCTTTCCAAGAGGCCCACTAAGCTGCCTTCTGGACCTGCCTGGAACCTGGAAAACCTGCACACAAAGTAGGACACTTCTGCCCTTTTTCTGATTCCTTAGTTGGTGTCAGTCAAACTAAAATATCCACTTAATTTTTAACAGTAACAGTGAATTACCTCTAGAAAAGAATTAACTTCTTCCCTTAACACTACACTACACACACACACACACACATACATATGAAAATAATGCACCAAAATTCCTGATTCAGAGTTTTATGATCTTATGATATCAGGACTGATCGATCAAACCATAAAGCAAACCTTTGATAAAAGAGATGGTTCCCCTGATTCTTGAACAAATGGCTGATTAATAATTAATAGTTAGTTCTGTTAATTATTGATGATGTACTTGTGTTGATAATTCATTTATTAAAGCTACAATTCATGAGTTGAAAGAGCTAGTAGAGATTTGAAAGTAGCACCTCCTCTACAAAGCCTCCCTTACCTCCACACTCTCCCTCCCATGGTGCTCCGTCCAAAGCTCCACCTTCAAACTTGAACAGTAGCATTCAGCAGGGAGAAGGGAGAGCTGTTGTGCTACATCACCCACAGCTGTCTAAAACCTTGTCCCGTTCAAAGCCAATATATCCAACATCATTTGTCACCTTTATAATGCAGACAGTGATGATTATGACTGTCCAATATAGTCAAAATGTCACTTATCCTATAACCTCTTCAATACAAGCTGGCACTGGTACGACCAGCTTACACCCACAGAGAAGCTAACGTTTAGCATCAGACTAATACTGCTTCAGCAGTAGCTAAGTTAACAAACATTACATATTTCATAGAAAATAATAACTCCTCCCTAAACTAAACAAATAATTACCTGTCCAACAGGACAGAAAGTAACTACTGCATCACTTTTCTAGTCCCTTCAGATGTCTATCAAGTGTCTCACACTGATGTTCCTCTAGGTTTGTCCTCTTAGCACATCCAGAGTTTTGTCTTTGAGTCTTTTTCTTCCCTCCCTCTTTCTTCTCTTTGTCTGTGTTTAGCATGATGAGTCGTCCAGATGCTTGCTGAAGTGGTATTGTTTGACTGCATTTCCTCTGTATTGTTCCCTAGGAAAAGGATTTCCCTACTTTATCTCTGTATGTTCTGCAGATGAACTGTGTGTTTGATATTTCCAGCAACAGCGGGGAGGGAGGGAGGGACATGAGCAGGATGACACATGATTGGTTCTCTCATATCATCTGTTCTCAGTTGATTGGTCAGAGTTTTACAGTCCTGTAGCTGCCACAGAGAGTCTGATTCTTTTACCTTACTTTTTAAGAACACATCATGTATTGACTGCTCTCAGGGTAGAAGGAGCATTTCACCCAATGGGAACAAAAAGTGTTTCTGAACAGCATGTAGATTACAGCTTTAATATCTAAAAAGGGTGTGGTTTATGCTACATCACACATTTTCAACATTCAACTTTTATATTGTTCACACATTTTTCAACATTCAACTTTTAAATTAATTTCACACATTTTCCAACATTCAACTTTGAAATTGAATTAAAGTGTACATTCATATTTTTCAAAATTGATTCTACTTCACCTTCCCAAAACATTCAACCCAGCATTATGAGATTAGCTTAAGCTAAGCGGCATTCAGCATGAACAGCGTGGCTTCAGCTGACAGTATTCCCACACATTTCAGTAGGGATAAGCATATTTTTAGTTAATTTAGAAGTTCAGTTGTAGAAAGTGGATTACTGACCAATTTAGAGCTGACAGCGGAAAAAGTGAATTAAAAATTGATTAACTGTTTGGCGGTTGTTTGTGATTGAATGATTATTATTATAAATGCCAGTTTGGTAGAAGCTTTACTCAGTGGCATCATTTACAGTTAGTCGTAAAGTAATCGTTATGATTATTTTGTATTGTTGTTATGATTTTATTCAGTATCGCCGACAAGTAACCCAGCGGTAAAGTGAGCTGCCATTCAGAGAATTCCGTTAGCGGCGTATAACAGGGAATTAAGTAAAGCTGTGTGAGCTGAAGTCCTTAAAGAATACATATGCATGTTTTCAGCAATATGTAACATACTGCTGCTATAACCAATATTAGTATTGATAGTAATGATTACAATGGTTGTGAAGCTTGTTTTGTTCATTGAAAGTTTGCTATACAAAAATTGTAACTATACAGCATAGTGCATAACAAAGATCCATAATTTGCCATATTTACATGTCAGGTTAAAGGAAATCAATAAAAGAGGTGGCATTCAGTTCTGTCTGCAGATACTTTTCAAGGTGAACCTGGGTCAGCACATACTGAATTTTTATCCGGTGTTGCTGTGTACTTATCTGAATAATCAGCTAAAATAGCCTTACAGTTTCAAAATATACCATCATATGACATATTTAGCATAAAATTGAACTAAGTATATAAAAGGTGACGATGGGTTCTCACTGCACATATCTTCAGGATGGGCCTGACTGGGACCACACACAATTTCATCCAGGCCCCCACTGTGTACTTTTTGAAATGTCAGATCTAATATATGCCTGGTACATCAGATGCATTATTTGCCATATGTTTTTAATTTATGGAAATCTATGAAATGTGACAGAGATTTCTCACTGCACATATCTTCCAGGATGGGCCTATTTACGAATATGCTGAATTTCCTTCCAATTTTTACTGTGTACTTTTGCATTAGTTTGGGCCGAAAGCTTATTCTCTGTCAGTAAGTTATTACAAATTGTCCTGCAACTGTTCTGTCTGATGGGGATGAAGTAATATGTTATGTGTATTCAGACCTTTTAGTACTGGGATTTTGAAGTAATATATTATCTTTTGACTTTCACACTTAGTCTGTACTACCCATTTTTATTTTTGTACCATTCTCTGTTCGTTGTTCGTTTCAAAGTAATTATTTCCAGTGATGATGGAGTACATTGTATTATCTGGTTTATAATTGTAGTAGTTGTATAATTACTGCTAATTTAATGAAACATTTGGTATATAAGATCTTTTAATAAAAAATGTCTGTAGACTGCTGCTGGCTCACAATACATACAAGTTTAACCCTGAGAGAAACTATGCTTGAGAAACTATGCATGTGGTGCCGCCATGGATGAATGAATATGACAACTTTATGTCATCCTATAACTATCATTTATGAGCAACAAAACTGCAAGAAACACTTTTTTCTCAGAACTGTGAAACATATGTATGTTTTATTAGAATTATTGACCCCTGTAATTACTTTTTTTTTTAACTAGGCCAATAATGTAGAACCAGTCAATTAAATAATAACTGCACGACTCGAAAGTCATCTTTAAAAGGCATACCATAACAACCCAAACAGCACCAGATGGCTGCACCTACAGCGATGCAGCCATCTGATACGCTAACAATCTAGAAGAGACATTGTTTCTCATAATAAAAAAAGAACAAAAATAATTGAAAAAATTGAATGCATAGAAATTAATGATGCTGCTAGCATTTCACATACCAGTCGACAAACTAAATGATAAATAATCCAGTTTGCAAGAATAAAATGAAAAGAAAAAGTATGTATAACTTCTTTTAAACTGTTTGTCTAGACTTTCCTAGGACGTATTAACATACATTTTTGAAGGTGCATTTAAGGATTAAAATGTCATTGTCATCAGCTTCAGTGTATTTCTGACTAGATTAATTCTAATTACTTTGTACTTTATGTACCATCACTCTCCCACATTCTGCCAGTATGTGGACTGCCCTGCAGAGACAATAATAATAACTCTGGACTTACTCTCAGTGTGTTTACATGATGACAGTGTGTTGCAAACTAAAGGATGCATACAAATCACTGGCCCTCCCCTCTGGGTCGCTCAGATCACAACCTGGTCAGGCTGCAGTACATTTACATACCTATGGTGAAGAAGCAGCCTAGCCTGGAGTATGTGCTTGAAGCTATAGTCAGTGGAGAGCCACTGAGGCCCTGCAGGACTGCTTCAGAAATGTCATATCCACAAATCCAAATTTAGTCATTCCAAAGCCTCTTTTTATAATCTTTGAAAATGAAGCCAGACATTACATCAATTCTATACCAGACTTGAAAAACAAAAAGCAGTGAAAACTATCAATCTGTAAGTCTTTGTTTTGTGTTTTTTATTTAAAGTCCTCCACGCTATTTTTCTTTCTTTCTTGTTGGAGTTATTGTTAAGTGTAACAACTATTCTGTTTGTCCTTTTTTAAATTATATGTATAATTGTTGAATACTAATAAAGCATCCAAAAAAGAAGAGGATAAAGGAGGACTGACTATAGGACAGCTTCTGGGATAAGATGGAAAAATGACTTGGCACAGAATGCACAGGATGTATGGAAGGGTCTGAAAGCCATCTCTGGTCACAGCAGACGCCATAAGAGGGAGCTGAAGGAGACCAGGAGTGGACCAGGAACTAAATCTGTTTTTAAACAGATACCTCCCCCACTCCTCCACACTCCACTCATCACCAACCAGCCAGCTCTTTCCTCGCAGCACCTCAGCCCTCTTTGCCACCACCACCACCACCTCACCTCATCCTCCTCCATCACCCACCACAACCACCACCATCTCCATTACAGCCTTTATTCCAGGTGAGAAGTGAGCTGAAGAAAGGCTGAGGCCCTAGCAGCATCAGCTCCAGACTCCTTAAGGACTGTGCAGATGGCCTCTGTCCTGGACTTAAAGAGGTAGTGGATGAGAGGAGGGATGTTGAATAACCTCACATCCATCATGGATAACCCTCTCTCACCCTGTAGTGGAACTGTGGAAGCTTTCAGCAGCTCCTTCAGCTGCAGACTCAGACTTCCACTTTGCAAAGGACAGCTACCACAGGTCATTCATACCATCAGCAATAAAGTCTACAACATCAGCATCACTGGCTGATGTTTAATAAAAATCTGGATTCACACCATCACTGTCATTTGTTGTCACTGTTTTCATGAACATCCCTTCTTTGTACAGACAAATTTTCACTGCCTTTTTCCACGTGAAAACACTTTTCATTCATCCCAGTAAATTGTATTTATTTAACAGATCATTTCTGCAATTACAATAGCCTATACATATTTTGTTCCATTGCATTTAGTACATATTATAAATATTTGTTATGCTAGTATTACTTATTCTTCTATTCTACTGAGGACATAGACAGTTTTGCTTTGTTAATAAATCTCAAATTTAAATTCTTAGTTAATCACATAGCAAAACTAATACAGTCATGGAAAAAAAAATTGTTGAACCACCCTTGTTTTCTTCAGAATTTCACTTGTTCATTCTAATATCTGGTACCACCTAAACGTATAATACAATGAACACAACAAAAAATGCAGCTGGTCACATAATACTTTATGTCTATTTGACATTCTTAAGCAATTGATTCCCAGGGTATATAAGAGGCCATTTCATGTCACAAGCAGCACTGCATGCAAAGGCCTAGAGTGGTTTCCTGCTTACATTCAAGCCGTAGCACAACTCAGAAGTTGTCAGCTCTCACATAATGCCTAAAACAAAGAATTATGTGAAGCAACAAAGGCAGCCATCTTGGCACTGCTGGAAATTGGCATGAGTGAGAGACAGGTAGCGAAAAAACTGAAGATCTCCAAGACAGCCGTTCATTCCAACAAAAAAACAAGCTGAACATGGCACTACCAAATTGCTACCTGGCGTGGCAGGCGTCTTTCTACCCCGCGAGATGACCGTGCACTCATCCGTTCCTGTGTCAGGAATCGTCGTCAGACCTCAGGGACCTTAAAAATGAGTGGGCACTGTCGAAATGTGACTTGCTCGGCAAGGACAGTTCGAAACCGACTTGTTGAAGCTGGTTTGAAGTCACACAAAGCACGCCAAAAGCCCTTCATCAATGAAAGGCAGAGGAAGGCCGGTTACTCTTTGCTCGAGACCACAAAGGATTGGACTGTTGATGATTGGGCTAAGGTTCTCTTCAGTGATGAATCAATTTTGAATTGATGCCCTCCAGCCAACTTACTGGTTAGGAGGAAGCCTGGAGAAGCTTACAACCCAGACTGTCTTGCCCCTACAGTAAAACATGGGGTGGATCAGTCATGATCTGGGGTTGTTTCAGTCTGAGTGGAACAGGGCAAATGCAATTGTGTGAAGGCCGAATGAACCAGGTCAAGTACAGGACTACCCTTGAAAACAGTCTTCTTCCATCAGCTGGAAAACTCTTTCCTGCCTCGAATGACTGGATTTTCCAACAAGACAATGCCCCTTGCCACACGGCAAGGTCAGTTAAAGCCTGGATGGAGAACCACAACATTAGCACCATGCCTTGGCCTGCTCAATCACCAGATCTTAATCAATTGAAAACCTGTGGAAAATCATCAAACTCAAAATGGAGAACCACAAGCCCAAAAACAAAGAAAATTTGTTTGAATTTGTCCAACAGGAATGGGCTGCTGTGACAGCAGAACAATGTCAGAGAAGCTGGTGGAGAGCATGCCAAGGCAGCATGGCTGCAGTCATCAAAAACAATGGTTATGCAATCAAGTATTAACTCTTGTGTGTATCATGTGTTTAAAGCAAACAGAAAGAAAACTTATGGAATGCTTAAGTAGTGTTTTTGGCGGTACAATGCCATAGCTATTGATGTAGAATTTAAGTAATTTTGGTTATTATCAAGAAAACCATGGAAAATGAATAATCCTTAGTTCTTAAATTAAACTCTCATGAGCTATTTTTGTTGTTATCATTATAATTGTCCAAACAAATGTACCTTTAGTTGAGCCAGGCATTAAAATTAACAAGAAATTGAAGAAAACAAGGGTGGTCTAATAATTTTTTCCATGACTGTATATGGGGTTAATGGATTTCATGCAATTAACGACAGAAAATCAATACACCTCTGAGTAGTCTCATGTCTTTTTCAGTCATTATGGAAACAAGGGAAATTTGAATTTGGGTATTAAAAACGCATAAAATTTTACATTGACATAAACACAATCACATATCACGCATTGAGTGGGCAATTACTTTAGTATTAGAACGTCTCAAATATGCGCCGTTCATTTGGTTTCACCCAATGACAGTATTTCAAGCCAACATACAATCTATCTGAGCGGCTGTCAATCACTGCGTCTACAAAGGGGGATGGGTAAACAATGATTTGAAGAGTTGGGGTCGCTGTGAAAGTAGCAGTGACGGAAGAATCTACGAGATAGATGTCCAACTTGATGTCATGGCTAGTCGAAAGGCCAGGTAAGTGATATTAATATGTTATGACAGGCCTATAAATAATGTCTTTAGACATAGTCAGAAACATGTCGGTATCCTATAGGCTACTATAAAAACCTTACAAAATTATTTAATTAAAATGTTAATAATAACTGCCTTGAAGATTTTATAATGTTTTTGCACTTTTGGGACTCATGAAGATGAGTGTACAGTGAAGCCAAACGCCTGTTGACTGGTTGCAGTATAGGTCATAAGTCTCACCGCCATGTTAACAGAAGGGACACAGACCAAACTACCAAATCAAAGCACACATCAAGTATGGTTTTTTATTATTATTATTTTACAAATACGGTTTCAACTGCTTTAGACAGTTGTTATTACACTGGTAGCTGTTCAAGTCACAATTTCTCCAAGAATTTGGGTTTAAATAGTAATGTAATTATATGAAAAATTTCACGTCATGGTGACAGTCGCGGAGTGAAGTCGGCGCAGCGGCAACACGTAGGCTACTTCATTTCGGGAACTGCAACGCTACTGTACAATAATATACTTATAATAGTATATTATAAGTATATATATAATATCCCAAATAATATATTAATACAAAGCACAATCATTTTACTGCATGTTACGTTATACTTTCAAGTGTATCTTTCTGAACAGATGTGTTAATGGTTGTGATGACCTGCTGAAATGTTGATCTTAATCTGAATTGTATACATCGATTTCAGAATGATGTTGGAAGCACTCCATTCCAAAGACACTTCCAGAATGTCATCAGCAGTGCATGTCTTGACATGGATGGAGCCCCAAACCCCTACCATTCACCAGCATTTATCCCAGCATTGGAAAAGTACTTCCTCCCCCATGCTGCACTTTGGACGGGAATGATGCTAGGTTTGAAAACTTTTGAATGTATTCCTTTGAAAAATTGAATAATAGTAGATATAACAGTAGAGCACATCAGAATAATAAACATGATAATTAAACAAATATCATCCTTTCAAAACCTTTATACTTTTCTTCAGTTTTTCTTAGGGGACATAGGACGGCATGGCTTGGGTCCTGCATATAAAAAAATTCAGCAAGATGTACCAACGTGCCAGTCAACTGGAAACACAGGTAAAATCTCAGATGAAAAATATGTACAAAGTATATTGTCTTGTTTTTGTTGGGATTGGAATGAACATGCCATACAAATATTCATTTGCAAAGATGTATAATTGTATTTAATCACAATGTTGTGTTAGTATAGCAGAAATTTTATTAATTTATCAGGTGGATAAACCAACAAAAATTTCTAACTCACAGATGATACTAAGACAAATAAGTGTTGTGGTGCAGAAGCAATTCTCAACCATACTGTGTTGGATACTAAGTCTAGCAATCATACCAACAAATATTTTCTCTCCAAAAGTGATCCATGAACTAAATATCTTTACTGACAGCTTAAAAGTCAATGTTGAAGAAAACATTTATTTAATAAAAAGGTCCAGTACAAAAGAAAATATTGTAATTCAATACAAATGTGTTTTGATCCAAGATTCATAGACAAACAGGAATATGATAAAATGTAAAATTTATCACCTTGAAATCTGAATTTGCATTATATTGCAGAACTTTACACAGAACAACAAAACCAAGGTATTATGGAAAAAGTCAGTGGGATCTTAAACACATAAGATTCCAAGAAGATGGCTCACCAGACTGGACGACTTTGTGCATCAATACCAAAGATGCATGATGCCTCTGCTTGTACACAGACACAGAGCATGCCTCAAAAAAGTAGGTCCACAAAAAAACCTGCATACATCTCCATGTGAATATCTGTGAGTATATATATTTATATATATATATATATATATAGTGTAGTTCATTTGTCATGGTGAAAATATCTAAAACTTCTACCTCTATTTTGTAGCGTTTCTGAGTGGAGAAGGAGATTTGGAAACAACGGACTAAGAAGGCAAGAGGAGTGTATGTGTCACCCATCTCCAAGCCGTTCAGAATCAAAGACTGGAAAAACAGGTATGATGTGCTCCATATGCATTAAATATGCATGTGTTGGTTTCAAAGTCCTGTATTAATGCAAAACAAAAAAGAAATTTATCAGGACCATCATTTGTGTTTATCTGAGATTTAATACAAATGCAATGCAATAAAAAACAATTGGGATATCTGAGCACCTTTAAAAAAAAATGCTGTGTAGTTTATTAGACCAGCTAAAAATTGTTTGCAGTGATGGCTTCAGTATTTTGAGACCTCGGGCCCACAGGAATGCACTGAATTATCCTTTTTGTGCAAAAAAGGGGGTTCCACAGGAAAGTATGAGTGTCTCGACTACCCCCTAACTTAAGCATTTTGAAAAAGGGACTTTGTGGAATCCTAAAAATGTTATTGCATTGCCCCCGTGATTAAGATGTACTTTTTGATTTGTCTTTTTAAAGTGTCTTTTACTCAGTCAAACAAAGTTGGTGTTGGTGTTTTATTTCCAAGGAAAACTTAACAAAAGGTTGTATTAATCCCATCACAGTACAAAGACATTGTAATAGACTGTGATGATATAATTAACCAAGACTTTTATGGTAGGATGACGTTGGACAAAGACAGTCTAATCAAGATACTGTCACACAGCTGGATAATATGACAATCTCAGTTCAGGGGGTTTTTCCCACTTGGCAGATGCAGTGGTGAATTGCAAATAAAATTTCCCCTTGGGAGGACCCAAGGCACTCAAAGATGCTGGTGGATGGGACATTTAAAAAGGGGTGAGCAGTACATTCTGAAAGGGCCCTTTGAAACGGGTGATGCTGTGGTGACTGGGGCGGGAAAATTTCCCCAGTGAAAGAAAGTCATTCATGTGGTTGGCCTTCCCAGGGATGTAAACCCAACCAAAAAATCATCACTGCAGCAACACCCATGCTGACAAAGGATAATGAATGTCCTGGGCAGCCAATGAGCACAAATTATCAGTTGTTTTTCCAGCAGTTAGCTCAGGCTTTTTCAATTTTCCATTGCCATTATGTGCTGATGTCATATCCTTGCAGTAAAAACTACCTTGCTGGAAAAAAACAAAATTTTTTTGAATATTCACTTGAATATTGATGAAAGGACAGAAAAAGGAGATGGAAAGGGGGCGAGACATCTTAAAGTAAGTCGGGGGAAAACACAAAAACACTCATCCATTACATATAATATGTGCACAAAAAATTATTAAAACCTTTCATATTTCCCTATGTTATTAGGAGGTACCCCCCAAACAATAAGGGGAAAAAAAATTTGGCCCAACGTCAGTTGTTGTAATTTATAAATTGAAAAGTACAATGCTCATTAAGTTTAAACTGCCTGAAAAGTGAGCTAAAATCTTACAACATCCATGCCATTTCAGATTGGGTAAAAACAATGCCATCCTTCGAAAAGGGGTTTTTAAATACTATGTTATTAAATAGGGACCTACTAAATTTTTTTTTCCAGGTCCCACAAAAAAAGGCCCCATCATCCAAACAGCATCTGAGGTAACAGTGCACGAAAACAAATAACTCATAATGAAAATGATTGTTCATCAGATGTATAGTATTTATAACTAAATTGTGGTATAGTAAATACAGTATTGCAGTGGGACTATATTTTAAATCTACTCGGGTAAATACAGCATGTATAAATATATTATTAAAGTAGTAGTTATCTTTTTTTTTGGGTAATATAAAAAAAAAACATAAAATAACACTCAAATGATGACTGGAGGTCCTTGTATTTAAAATTTTAAAAAAAAAAAAGGGTAGAGCTCAAGAATTTGAAAGCCTTAAAGCAGAAGATGAGATGGAGATTTGTTTTTTTGTATACAAGTCCTGATTTTACAAACTGGAAGAATAACTCAATAAATACTGATTTTTTTTTAAAAGGGAGTTTAAACTTCAATAGGTGTAGTGGGACAGAAAAAGGGATACATGTTGATTGGTGCAATGGCGTAGTAGAAGACTGATCTGAAGTATTTAGGGGTTTGGGTTTAAAAACTGGGTGAAGGTTCTTGAGCGGGTGTGACAAGAGAACAGAAAGAAAGGGAGGAGGGATCGGTATAGATAAAAGATGCAAAAAATCTGACTGGAAGACAAAATTGGGAAAAATTTGATTGGGATAGTCACCCCTTTAAAAAAAAAATTCAATGCAAAGATAAAATCAGGAACAATGACTGACTGGTAATCACAGAAATTGTACAAAAAAAAATTTCCTTTGTTGACCTAGGCTTACTGTCTGTCAGGTATTCTGTATATATCAAACCCCAAAAAAATCTTTGTTCCCCCTCAGGTCACTCCCTGTGGAAAAAACCCTAAACAGAAGTGGTCATTTCAGTTGTTCCCTCACAAATAGGGAACAGTTTTACCACCACACTGAGTTCCGTTTCTAAAACCTCAAACTGGCTAACAGGCGAGGTATTTATCCAGTCAAACTGCATGATGTAAAAAAATAAATAAGCACCATTGGAGTGAAACCCCCTTAAATTTTAATTAAGTTAACATAATCTTATAACACAGTTTAATTAAATCATTGACTGTAATACTGCATTATTTTAAAGAGGGGTGTTGCCCAAATTTTAATCTATAAATTGTTATAGTGCACTTTTTTTAATGTACATGTTTACAAATTTTGGGGGTTTAAAATTTTAATTTAAATTTCCATTACATTTGTTGAACATGCAATTATTGATGTACTGTCAACATGTGTATTAACTGTCTTCAAAGATCATGGAATGTCTGTACATACTTGCCAATAAAATGTTTTGGCAAAAGACATCACATCATGAACCACTTTCAGTGGGGTGATTCTCTTTGGAAAAAGAGAGTTACTGCACAGGCACAGTCTGTCAAAGTAAATTTTGGTAAATAGTTTGCTTGTTGTTAACAATGTGAAGACCCGCATTTTACAGTATAACAATGCCAAAATTTTTGTAGTGCAATGGTCTTGTTTTTTCAAGAGCAACAAGGTCTGTGTTTATATAATTCTGTCTTGGATCTTTTGCAGGTCAAAATGGGGAAACTACAAAAAGGGCTGATGTCCTTTTTAAACATTGAAATTACACTGGAAGTTTCTGGTTAGTACTGACATGAAGGTTTATCTCTTTTTTTTTATATTTTGATGATAACGTGGTGACTAATTAGAATAAGTAATCAAATGTAAGGTTTTTTTATAGTACATCAATGCAGCACAAATGAAGGTGTACATGGGGGACCCTTCGACACCAGTGGGGGAAGACTCAGACCTTCGGCCAAAAATTCTGGTAATTTCAAATTTCAGATGTTCCCACTATTTAACATTTTAAAGCTTGTACAGCTATAAGAAGGCAAAGACACAGCAGACAAAGAAGACTAATTTAGCCAAAAAAGGGATCATCCCAAATAATTGCAATAAAATAAAATGGAGGCCAACAGGCGAGGTTTATCCAAGCGGCAAAGATAGTTTAGACAACTTAATGTTCATTTTAAAAGTCAAATATTTCTTCATGACTTTTTTTTGTCTGCTGAGAAATAGTTGATAATTTTCTTGCCTGTTTGGTTTCCACTGTCACCATGAAAAGGGCTGAGGCATTTAATCAGATCTCTGAAGTCTCCCTTTTGGTTGATCATTAAAATGGAACCTCTGGCGGCGAGGGTCAGAACGCCGAACTTGTGCAATCATTTTTAACCTCTTCTGAGTTATTGAAGGTCACTTGGTGGGCTGTATTAGTCTCTGAGCAAAAATTGGGACCCCAGGGTTTTTTTCGACAACCCTTGAAAAAAAGCAGATCATAATGACATGCATAGATTGATTTAAAATTTTCTCTCAAAGATTTTCACACAGTGACTACTTCAAAAAGAGGCAGACAACAGCAAGACAGACTGGGTGGATCTAAAATTCAAAAGGGTCAACACTGCAGGATCCTTCCCGGATGGAAGAGCTGTGGTGTCATTGTATCATGGTACGATTATCATGCAGTGAATTACATCTACCTGCAAGTGATGCAAATATACAACAAATTACCTTTGGGCCAACATTCCTCATAATTTTAGGAAATGGTTTCAGTCATGGGAAATTTCAGTGAAAATTTTGGGAACCGACTGACATTACATTCTTGTGCTTTATAGATGGCAAAGGGTCATGGGCATTCCTCTGATCCAAACATGGATTTTGAACCACCAGAACTGAAATGGCACAGACCTGTCCAAAGTGACTGCAGCCATACTGGAGGCATCAGGTGCATCTTAACCTTCCTCCCTGGGTTAATTTTTTCAGATACAACTGGCAGAATATCTCAATTTTTCATTTTTATTCCCGTGTTTGCCGATAAAACTGTGCCCTTTTGCAACTTCAAAACCTCCCGGTCCCGGTCCTCCCAAATTTCTCATTGGGAAGTGGTTGGTCTGTCTTCTCTTTCTGTGTCTTGATTGATTGACTGATTTTTTGATAGAATGATTTTTGTTTACATTGCAGTGCAGGGTGTCCAACTTTTACGTATGCTGTTTAAAAACATACCAGTGACCCGTGGCATCTCAAAAAAAGGGAGGGACCACTGTAAAAAGTGCTATGAGATGCTTGATATCTCCTCCAGTTGTCTTTTTCAGTTCAGTGTGACACCTGCAGTCGGTGGTTCCCCCCCGTGTCTTCAAATGCGGGCAAACAACAACGGAAACGAAACAGATAATTGTTTTTGCTGGGGGTTACTGATTGCACTATTTTTGTCAAACATAACACTGCAATAACATAACATTAATGTGCATTAACTTATACTTTACTTACTTAAAAAAAAAACTTTTATTTGAAACTTGGGGCAAAAATGTTTAGCCATACAACGTAAATAGTATCCTTACTACGAAATAGATTTTCATACATTTCAAATACATTTTTTTTCATAAAATTTTTTATTTATGTCTTTTTTTTTTATTGAGGCTGACTTTTTTTCTACATTTTTAATGTGACTCCACAAAATGGAGTAGTGTCCAAATTTTTTGTATGACTGTCATATTATGACAATAAAAGGGTTTTTAAATTTTATTTGATTTGCAACATATGTTTGATGTAAATTGTGCCTGGTGTCACTCGCGTCAAAGGGCCCTATTATAAACCACTGTTTATTATTATTATGATGTTTATTATTATTTTTTTCAGACATGTCTTCCCTTTAAATTTTCCCTTTCTGTTTATGTTGCCCATGGAGGAAAAACCAATAGGGGCCCCCTTGAGATTTTCCCCCCTTAATTTTTGGAGTAAGTGGATGGAAAGGGGTACATATGCCTCATACCACAGTGCGGGGCGTACTTCAGGCCCCGGGGGCCCAAAGAACAGCGGGGCCCGATCACAGCTTTTTGCAGCTTTAATTTATTGATTTTACAAAGAAAATTTGCACTAATTTTTGATAAATGTTGTAAAAGCAGGGGTTCCCCTGTCCCCCACAGAAAGAAGATACGGTTCGATTCGGCCCCGGGGCCCTTTCTGTGGGGAGTCCTCATGTTGCTGGGTTCTCTCTGGTAGTCTGGCTTCCTCCACCACCCAAAAATACATGGGGATTGGGTTAAATTGGCAAATTTAAAAATTGGTAGGTGTGAATGTATGTGAGGGTTGTCTGTCTCTATGTGTCCTGTGATGACTGGAACTTGTCCAGGGGTTATACTGTCTTTCACCCAAGACAGCTGGGAAGACCCCACCCCCCACCCTATGAGAGGATAAAGTAAAAGATGGATGGATAGATGATTGCAAAAGCAGGCTGTGGTTTTTAAAGCTACTCACAAAATTTTTGTGATTTTCAAGGGGTAATACACCAAAAAAAGGTGAGAATCAATTAAACTCAACCCGGAGAAAATGTGGAAAAAAATTGGGAAAAAATGTGGAAAAAAATTAAATTGAAAAATTTACTGTCTTTATTTTAACCTATTATTTCCCAATAGTATACAGTAAATTGGTGAAATTCAGCATGGTTAGTCAGGCCCACCCTGAAGATATGTCAGTGAGAAATTCCATTCTTTTCCCATGTTGAAATATCAAATAATGCATCTGATGTACTGTAATATTGACCTATTATTTAAAAAAAGTACACAGAAAAATTGGATGAAATTCAGCATGGCTAGTCGGGCCCCATCCTGAAGATTTGCAGTGAAAATTCCCCCGTCACTTTTCATAGTTTTCCCCATAAATTGAAATATCAAATAATGCATCTGATGTACTGTACATATTTTAACCTATTATTTGCACATAAAGGGGATGAAATTCAGGTGAGTCGGGCCCCATCCTGAAGATTTTGCAGTGAAAATCTCTGTAAATTTCGTTTTCCCCATAAATTGAAATACCCCAAATAATGCATCTGATGTACTGTACACATATTAGACTTATTTTAAAAAAGTACACAGAAAAATTGGGAGAAATTCGCTGTCGTATCAGGCCCATCCTGAAGATATTGCAGTGAAAATCTCCCATTTAAAGATTTCCATGTTGAAATAGGGCAAATAATGCATCTGATGTACTGTACATATATTAGACCATTATTTAAAAAATACACAGTAAAATTGGATGAAATTCAGCAGGGTTTAGTCAGGCCCATCCTGAAGATATGTGCAGGAAATCTCCGTCTTTCTGATTTCCCCATAAATTGAAATATGGCAAATAATGCATCTGATGTACTGAAATATATTAGACCTATTTTTTCCCAAAAAGTACACAGAAAAATTTGGGAAAATTCAGCATGGTGTAGTCGGGCCCACCCAAGATTGTCAGGAAAATTCTCACATTTCAAGATTTATAAATTGATTAAAATATGGCAAAAATCATCTGATGTATGTACATATATTAGCCCCATTATTTAAAAAAGTACACAGAAAAATTTGGGATGAAATTGCATGGTGGTCGGGCCCCATCCTGAAGATATGTGCAGTGAAATTCTCACATTTATAGTTCCCCAAAAATTGATTAAAAATAGGCAAAAATGCATCTGATGTACTGTACATATATTCCCTATTATTTCCAAAGTAAGAAAAATTTGGGATGAAATTCACCCCGGTCGTAGTCACCCATCCTGAAGATATGTCAGTGAGAAATCTCCTCTTTCTGATTTCCCCATAAATTGATTGCAAATCAGGCAAAAATGCATCTGATGTACTTAATAATGATATTATTTCCAATAGTATACAGTAAAATTTGGTAAAAATTCAGCATGGTGTAGTCAGGCCCATCCTGAAGAAAAGGGGGAAATCTTTCACATTTCATGATTTTCCCATAAATTGAAATATGGCAAATAATGCATCTGATGTACTGTACATTTTTAAGACCTATTTTTAAAAAAAGTACACATAAAATTGGATAAAACCAAATGGTGTAGTCAGGCCACCCTGAAGATATGTGCAGTGAAAATCTCTGTCATTTTATAGTTTTCCATAAATTGAAATATGGAAAATAATGCACTATGTACTGTACATATTTGACCTTTTTTTAAAAAGTATACAGAAAAATTTGGATGAAACCCAGCATGGTCATAGTCAGGCCCATCCTGAAGATATGTGGGAAAAATTTCTGTCACATTTCATAAAATTTCCCCAAAAAGGAAAATGGCAAATAATGCATCTGATGTACTGTACATATTTTAGACCTATTTTTTCCCAAAAGTACACAGAAAAATTAGAAATTCAGCATGGTCTTATCAGGCCCCCCCTGAAGTTTGTGCAGTAAAAATCTCGTCACATTTAAAGATTTTCCATAAATTGAAATATGGCAAATAATGCATCTGATGTACTGTAATATATTAGCCCTTTTATTTCCAAAAGTATACAGTAAAGGGGATGAAATTCAGCATGGTCGTAGTCAGGCCCATCCTGAAGATATGTGCAGGGGGAAATCTCCGCCATTTCTATTTTTCCCATAATTGTTTGGCAAATAAAGCACTGATGTACTGACATATATTAGACCTTTTTTTCCCAAAAAGTAAAAGAAAATTGGTAAAATTTCAGCATGGTCGTAGTCAGGCCCACCCAAGATATTGCAGTGAAAATCCCCGTCACATTTCAGATTTCCATAAATTGATTGCAAATTGGCAAATAATGCATCGATGTACTGTACATATATTAACCCCATTTTTTCCCAAAAGTACACAGTAAAATTGGATGAAATTCGCATGTCGTAGTCGGGCCCCATCCTGAAGATATGTGCAGTGAAAACCCCATCACTTTTCATAGTTTCCCATAAATTATTGCAAATCGGGCAAATAATGCATCGATTACTGTACATATTTAGACCTATTTTTTCCCAAAAAGTAAAAGAAAAATTGGATGAAATTAACGGTCAGTCGGGCCCCACCCAAGATATGTGCAGTGAGAAATCCCCTCACTTTTCATAGATTTATAAATTGATTGCAAATATGGCAAATAATGCATCGATGTACTGTACATATTTGCCCTATTTTTTCCCAAAAAGACAAAAAAATTGGATGAAATTCAGCATGGTAGTAGTCGGGCCCCATCCTGAAGAATGGGGGGAGAAATTCTCACATTTCATGATTTCCCCATAAATTGATTCAAATATGGAAATAATGCATCTGATGTACGTACATATATTCGACCTATTTTTTCCCAAAAGTAAAAGAAAAATTGGATGAAATTCAGCACGGTCGAGTCGGGCCCATCCTGAAGATTGTATGAGAAATTCCCACATTTCATTTTCCCATAAATTGATTAAAATTGGCAAATAATGCATCTGATGTACTGTACATATATTAGACCTATTATTTCAAAAAGTAAAAGTAAAATTGGAAAATTCAACAGGGTGATGGGCCCATCTGAAGAATGTGCAGTGAAAATCTCCACTTTTCGTTCCCCATAAATTGATTAAAATTGGAAATAATGCATCTGATGTACTGAAATATATTAGACCTTTTTTCCAAAAGTCCCAATAAAATTGGTGAAATTCATGGTGTAGTCAGGCCCATCCTAAAAATATGTGCAGTGAGAAATCCCCGTCACATTTCATAATTTATAAATTGAAATATCCAAAATAATGCATCTGATGTATGTACACATATTAGACTTTTTTTTAAAAGTACACAGTAAAATTGGATGAAATTGGCATGGTCGTAGTCGGGCCCCATCCTGAAGATATGTGCGGGAGAAATCTCTGTCATTTCATAATTTTTCCCATAAATTGCAAATATGGAAATAATGCATCGATGTACTGTACATATATTCGCCCCTTTATTTAAAAAAGTGAAAGTAAAATTGGATGAAATTCAGCAGGGTTTTAGTCGGGCCCAACGAAGATATGTGCAGTGAGAAATCCCCGTCACATTTCATAGTTTTCCCCATAAATTGAAATATGGCAAAAAATGATCTGATGTACTAACAATATTAGACCTATTTTTCCCAAAAGTACACAGTAAAATTGGATGAATTAAAGGGTTTTAGTCAGGCCATCCTGAAGATATATGCAGGAAAATCCCCTCACATTTAAAGATTTCCAAAAATTGAAAAAAGGCAAATAATGCATCTGATGTACTGAACATATATTGACCTTTTTTTCAAAAAGTACACAGAAAAATTGGATGAAATTGGCATGGTCGTAGTCAATCCTGAAGATATGTGGGTAAAAAATCCCCTCAATTTCATAGTTTTCCCTATAATTTGAAATATGGCAAATAATGCATCTGATGTACTGTACATATTTAGACCTTTTTTTAAAAAAGTATACAGAAAAGTTGGATGAAATTCTGCATGGTCGAGTCAGGCCCTCCTGAAGATATGTGCAGTGAGAAATCCCCGTCACATTTCCATAGTTTTCCCCATAAATTGATTGCAAATATCAAATAATGATCTGATGTACTGTACAACAGTCATGGAAAAAATTATTAGACCCCCCTTTTTTTTTAATTTTTTTCATTCTAATATCTGGTACCACAAAAACTATAATACAATGAACAAAAAAAAAATCAGCTGGTCAATAATCTTTTTCCTATTTGACATTCTTGCTTTTGTTTCCCCAGGGATATAAGAGGCCATTTTTCAAAAAGGGCACTGCACATGCAAAGGCCCTAAGGGGTTTCCTGCTTACATTCAAGCTTCACAACTCAAGTTTCGCCACATAATCCTAAAACAAAAAAATATTTTGCAACAAAGGGACCATCTTGGCACTGCTGGGAAAATTTGGGATGAGTGAGAGACAGGTGCAAAAAAAAAATCTCCCAAAACAGCCCTTTATTCCAACAAAAAAAAAAAAAACTGAACAGGCCCACCTTTCTACCTGGCCCTGGCGGAACGCTTTTTACCCCAGAGATGACCGGGACTCATCCGCCTGTGCGAATGTGCGACCTCGGGACCTTAAAAAAGAGTGGGCACTGTGAAATGTGACTTGCTCGGGAAGGACAGTTGCCCACTTGTTGAAGCTGGTTTGAAGTCCCGAGCACGCAAAAAACCCCATCAAGAAAAGGGAGAGGGAAAGGGGGGTTCTCTTGCCGGACCCAAGGATTGGACTGTTTATGATTGGGTAAGGTTCTTTCGTAGTCCCTTGAATTTATCCCCCAGCCAACACTGGTTAAAGGGAAACCTGGGGCTTACAACCCCGACTGTCTTTCCCCCAAGTAAAACATGGGGGTGGATCAGTCAGATCTGGGGTTGTTTCAGTCTGGGGGAACAACAAATTGTGTGAAGGCCAATGAACCCCGGTCAAGTACAGGACTACCCTTTTAAAACAGTCTTCTTCCATCACTGGAAAACTCTTTCCTGCCTCGAATGACGGATTTTCCAACAAGAAATGCCCCTTGCCACCCCGGGAAAAGGGCAGTTAAACCTGGATGGAGAACCACAAATTCACCTGCCTTGGCCTGCTCAATCACCAGATCTTTAAACCCCAAATTGAAACCCTTGGGAAAAACATCAAACTCAAAATGAAAAACCCAAAACCCAAAAACAAAGAAAATTTTTTGAATTTGTCCAACAGGAATGGGCTGCTGTGACAGCAGAACAATGTCAAAACTGGTGGAAGATGCCAAGCGCATGGCTGCAGTCATCAAACAATGGTTATCAATCAAGTTTAACTCTTGTGTGTATCATTTTTAAAGCAAACAGAAAAAAAAAATGGTCTTAAAAGTAGTGTTTTTTGGGGGGTACAAGCCAAGCTATTGATGAAAATTTAAGTGATTTTGGTTATTATCAAAAAAACCCTGGGGAAAAAATAATCCTTAGTTCTTAAATTAAACCCCATGAGCTATTTTTTTGTTATCATTATAATTGTCCCAAAAAAATGTACCTTTTGTTGAGCCCGGCATTAAAATGAACAAAATTGAAAACAAGGGTGGGCTAATAATTTTTTTCCCTGACTGTATATTAGACCTATTATTTCCAAAAATAAAAAAAATTGGATGAAATTCGGCTGGGGGTTTGTCAGGCCCATCCCGAAGATATGTAAGGGAGAAATTCCTACATTTCATAGAAATTTCCCATAATTTAAATATAAATAATGCATCGATGTACTTTAAATATTAGACCTATTATTTCAAAAATACACAGTTTCATGAAATTCAACAGTATGTGGCCCCTCCTGAAGATATGTGCAGTGGGAAAACTCCCAAACATTTTATAGATTTCCCTAAATTGATTCAAATATGGCAAATAATGCATCTGATGCGCATATATTAGACCTATTATTTCCAAAAATACACAGTAAAATTTGGGTGAAATTGACATGGGGTAGTAGGCCCCTCCCGAATATGTGCAGTGAGAAATCTCCGTCACATTTCTAGATTCCTTAAAAGTTTCAAATATGGCAAATAAGCATCTGATGTACTGTAAAAATATTAGACCTATTATTTCCAAAAGTACACAGTAAAATTTGGGTGAAATTCATGTCGAGTCAGGCCCATCCTAAGATATGTAGTGAGAAATCTCCTCCATTTCAAAATTTCCATAAAATTTATTCTAATATGGCAAATAATGCATCGATGTACTGTACAAAATTAGACCATTTTTTCCAAAAGTAAAAGTAAAATTGGATGAAATTGGGATGGTCGTAGTCAGGCCCATCCTGAAGATATTGCAGTGAGAAATCTCCCTCACATTTCATAGATTTCCTATAATTTGAAAATGGCAAATAATGCATCTATGTACTGTACATATATTAGACCTATAATTTCAAAAGACACATAAAAAGAATGAAATTCAGCATGGTGTATCAGGCCCATCCTGAAGATATTGCAGTAGAAATCTCTGTCACATTTCTAGATTTCCCATAAATTGATTGCAAATATGGCAAATAAGCATCTGATGTACTTACATATTTAAAAACCTATTATTTCCAAAAGTAAAAGTAAAATTGGATGAAATTCACCCATCGTATCACCCCTCCGAAGGTATGTGCAGTGAGAAATCGCCCACATTTCATAGATTTGAATACTTGTAACAATAACTAATATTAACCACACACAAAATTTTTGCACTGACTGACAGTGTTGTCTCCACCCTCAGATCAGCTGATCACTAACTGCACTGTGTGTGTGTGTGTGTGTGTGTGTGTGTAGATCTCAGATGGGAGATCGGGGGCCGGTTTGACACGTGTTGTAGGCTTGACTTTCAGTTGTATACAGATGCACAAAATTTTTTTTCATCCACTTTGTATGGATTTTATTTTAGGAGCAAAATGCAAATGAAAGGGGTGAAATGATCACAGTGTCGCCCTTTTTTTTTTTCCCCTTTCACATATTTTTTGGCTTCGAGTAAAATGTCCCCTGTACAGCCCCCGTCCCTGGCTTTGAATCCCTTCCTCAATGGGGACAGTTTTCCTTATATTTTATGTCAAAACATAATGTTACAGGTCCCAAATCTAAAAACCCTGTATACAGTTTAATATGAACAAAACTCTTCTCTGGGTCAGGTGACTCTGTAAAACAGTATGAAGGAAAAGAGGCAGGCGTAGTTTTCTTCGCTTCTGAAAAAAATGCTTTTTTAAACATTTCCCCACAATAATTTATTATTTATTTGCATTTCTTTCTATATCAAAATTCTATTTGACATGAATGTACCTTACCTATAATCCTTGTCAATACACAAATTTAAAAAACAAAAAATGTCTTTTTGGGATCCTTTTTCCAGGCGCAAAGCTTTACCAGTTAGCATTTATTTTTTAGAAAAGCTCTCATAATCAAACCCTACTGGTTAACATTTAATAGCCACTGGAGAAACAACATAGATCACCCAAACAAATGTGTGTGTCTCTCATCATACACCAACTGTACATTAAAATACATCCAACGACTTCACTCAAATCAGGTGGCTTTTCACATAACACCTAACAGAATACTATAGTGGCATAGTGGAAATACTGTACGTAGCTAACCTAACTAACACATGTAAGAACGGAGCCCAATGCTAGTGATGTACCAACCACTAGCTTGGTAGCATTACCGCCATAGCTGTAACTCAGAACACTGTATTTATTCAACTGGCCTGATGGTTTTCTACATTACTGCCTCAGTTCTGTTCTCAAACCAAACATGTTTCGTTCACATATGAAGTACAGTCACTTAAAATGGTGTTGTGCTTCACAAACCTGTAAAACAGTATGAAGGAAGAGAGACGTGACGTGAGTTTCTCTTCAGCTTCCTGAATACAATGAGAGCAAGAGCGCCTGCCTCCCCTGTATTCCTGCACCGCTGAAGCTATGCCACTGTCTCATACTGCCCCCTACTGTTATGGAAACACATAGCAACTTCACATTCCCACAATAATACCTGTGACTGTGTTCTAAATAGATAATCCATGGCTGAAAATTAAATCAATAAGAAAAATAATAAAAAATCAATACCCCACATGTGACCTCACTAGTGGGCGTCACAGTAACATGCTTCATTATTACTGGAACAGTCAGCTCAGCTCCTTCAGACCATTTCAAACAAACTATTTCAAATTTTAAAAAGTTTACATGTGAAAACCAGACGTGGGTTACAAAAAGGTTTCCAACTCTTTGCATAAAAGGGATCTGAACAATGGGACTATCGCTTTATAGCAGCCAAGATAGAAACTAAACTATTGTGGAGAATGTGGACATCTATCCAACTCCCTCTCACATGCTAAACGAGCACTCTATCATTTGAGTTAATTCCCTGTATGGAATGCTGCCATGTAGCTCCATGTAGATCATCTCATCCCATACTTTTCCAGACTCTTGAAGGTCTCCTGGGTCAGACGCCTACTGTAATTCATCAGATACAGTAGCGAGGTGGCTGAGATCAATTATGCTCTGCAAGTTCAAATTCCATCCTTGTTCCAGACAAGCTTACTTTAGTCTGCAAGTTGACGTGTTGGAGGTGATGAGCTGCCAAACATTGTGCTCCACACAAGTTTACATGGTTGACTCCATGCACTGCTAATCTGTTGTCCTGCTGGACTGCTAATTCAAGGTTCAAGAGTCTTTATTGTCATTATGCACAAGAACAAAATTATTATACATACTTATATATACATATATATATATACGTATATAGTGTATATACACGTATATACTATATAGAATATATATATATATATATATATATATATATATATATATTATACACACATGTATATTATATATACAGTAGACGCAATATTAATGAGAAATATGCTTGATGTAGCAACCAATATTTTCACAGAACTTCACTGCAAGAAACTAATGTGACTCTCACCAGCTGGATGTCGCTCACAGAAAGAAGGTACTGGGTTCGATTCCCCGGGCCCGGGCCTTACTGTGTTCTCCCTGTCTGTGTGGGTTCTCTCTGGGTGCTCTGACTTCCTCCCACCATCCAAAACATGCATGGGGATTAGGTTAATTGGCTAATTTAAATTGACCGTGGTGTGAATGTGAGTGTGAGTGGTTGTCTGTCTCTATGTGTCCTGTGATGAACTGGAGACTTGTCAGGTGTACCCTGCCTTCTGCCCTAAGACAGCTGGGATAGACTCCAGTCCCCAAATACAGCTTACATGTTGATGTATCAGCATTAATACTCCAATAATATAATATATGATACAATATGAACTGGAGCAGGTACTTTAAAGTTTGAGAAATTTTGTAGAACAGTGTTGTATTGACAGCTAACAGACCATTGGTGAAATGTATTTTGGAATAATAATAATAGCTGGTTAATGAGTGCTTTACTTTATGTATTTGTGTACTTACTTGATGCCGATAACTTTATGGACAGCTAGCTCAAAAGTTTTGTCTTCACTTTCCTTAAAGTAGAAATGAGCAGATCTATTCCCACCTGCTTGATCTGTAATTGTACCTTCTATTATCATTTGCAATATCTAGTTACCCAGCAAATCAAAGGGAACTAAGATTAACAAAATCAATATGTACATTACATGACAATGTATCTTAATGCATAATGGCTGCACACACACACACACACACACACACACATCAGTCTAGTGTCCAGTGAGACCAGTCCAGTTTATCAATGACAGAGAGTCTAAAGAGTAATAGCTTTTATCCAGACATGCAGTGTAAATTCTTGAACTCTACAGAAGCAAATAAACCAAAGGGAAAAGCTTTGAATCTCTGCTTGCAGAGTAGTTTGAGTGGCGCCACAGACGGGTAAGTAACCTTACATTCAAGCATGTTGGCAACATCTTGAACAAGTTTTTTTTTCAACTGAACATGGTTTTTATAGTTTTATTGTTGTTTGGGTTGAGGGAGATGTTGGCATGTACTCTCTGTTTGATGATATTATGGGAGCCGTTGTAGTTGCTAACAGTTCTCACTGAGATAAGATGACCTAACATTTTTACAACCAAATCATGTTTATTAGTATGCTAATTCAAGTAGTAAAGCTAATCACCACTAGCCTACTTGCTGTGGTTCTTGCCCTCAGACTGTAACTAATCTAACTATAACTAACTAACTGTAAATTCATCTAAATCATAGACTGTAAAGAATGGACGTAGCACCTGAAGACGCCATCTGTCGTCATTTGGGGGAGTCCTTTTTTGGAAGTTCCTTATCATGGTATTTAACTGTCTGCATCCTGATCATGGGCGTGTACTTTCCATATTTGGAGGAGAGGTAACTCTACGGTCAAATAATTGGAGATCCCGCCACTGAACTCAAGTTAACGCTTGAATTGAGCTAATCAGGCTAATCAGCTAGGCCATAGGCTAACAAGCAGCTCCTCGCAGCAAAAACAGATCGAATGCTGCTGCTGTGTTTTAAAATCACCCTTTCAGATTGAGAGTTTTGTGGTGGAGCTACAGGGTCAGTGGACTTGGTGAGTTGGGGAACTCAGAAACGATCAAGCTAACATGTTAGTTACCGTAGTTTTTCAATGACTGCTCCATCCACTAACGTATCCAGCACACAGCCGCTTCTGACGGAGCATCTCTGTGCACACGTCGACTTTTACAGAAAACAACAGATACGAAATAAGGTTGTATTCCCACACTAAACAGACTCAACATGTTTCATCACTAATATCTGTCTCAACAGGATCATGATCGGCAATAAAGTCTTTATGTCATGTAAAATATGCCGACACATACCAATAAGTGTCAGCATCCAAGTAAACTAATGGCAATAAAATCCATCTTCAAAGATCAGAGATAGAGGCTTTGTTCTAGCTATTTGGGAGGCAATATATCAGTTCATTTATTAATATTGTCACTCATATTATGGTGAAATACAAAAAAATACCAGCAGGGACTTTTTCTTTAATCCTCTGTCAAGTTTAATAAATGATGTTCTTCGAATAAACTTTGCATTTGGCCACTAATCATAGTACAGCTCCTCTTCTTGTCCCGAATTTCCGTAAACATCTCCCTCTTCTTGCAACCACAGCCATCTGAGTTTAGCTGAGAACCAGGTTTGTCATTGCTGTACCACCTGGTGCTAGTTGGTACACAGATGATGAATCACAGTGACTATCATATATTTAAGTTATCACAGTGTGTAAAATGGTTTGATTAAGGAAACAAAGGTCAGGTACAATAATCTGACTCTATAGGACTTCATGGTCCAGTGAAGCCGCACCATGCCACAACACAACATGCAGAAAAACACGACTTTGTACCTGGATATCAGCTGATCATTTATGGAATTAAAGTTTTCACGGATAATATACAAACGATCATTAGATGGAGCTTGATGCATACATGCATGTCCCGATCCCTTAAAACCTCTCTCGCCTCCAAATATTTCTAATCTTTGTCATGTTTACATGACATGTTTCAAAGACATCAGTGTATTGTGTACATATACATGGGAGAAGTACATACAAAATTGTAATTTCCAACAGTGACAAGCAACATTTATGTGTGTATTTTTAAATTCAACACACTGTCAGTCAAGTAAGCTAGGTAGATTTTATGAGTAGCTATTTGAAGATCTGTGCTACTTAGATGTTGATGAATGCAGAATCCATCAAATTAGCTAGCTGGACCAAACTTTTGACATTTTAAATAGCAACAATCTGACACATACAAGGCATACTATAGCAAACTTATTTGGGAATCAGTGATTTTCCTTTCTCCTAATCCTGCCCTTTTCAAGGGCTCTTTTCACAGATGGACTTGTAACGCCATAGTTCTTCTTTGGCCAAACAGAGGAAGAGGTGTGTGTATGTGGTCTTTCTTTTTCATTAATGGCTGGTGGGGTTGACCCTGTGGTAAACCTCATGCAGGGTATGGGACCTTGGAAACAGCCTCAAACCCTCAGCTGGAAGAAATAAGAAAAAAAGTAAAGGGAAATTGAATTCAACTGAACTTTATTTTGAATATGTTCAAAGAACCAGAATGAAAAATAAAACAAATAAGACGATATAATTATAAAAACATCCAGACATAAATGGCGTAGATAAACATACAGCCCAACAATTCCTTGGATTATTGGATAGTTTTTGCTTAGAAATTAAAATGAAGGCACAACAGCAAGATAGCATAATGAAATTTAAATTATGGTATTCCCATAACATTGATGGTGGGATCAGGACCATGCTGAATTAATAGTATTGTCAATATATCTATGAAAAGTATACAAGGTCTCAGGGGAGGAATCTGATCCTCACCAGAGGAGTTCTAAGAGAGTAGATGTCTTTCCTGTATTCTGGTACCTTTAACAGGTCGTTTGATAGCCACTTTTAACTGTCTATACAAGCATGAGAAGTGTATAACTTCAAAATTGTAATGACGATTGTATTATCATAATTGTTATTATAAATTAGTAATAATATATTGGTCAAGAGGAAGTGTTGGCACCAGTTCAGCATAAAAAGCTAGAAGTGCAGAAATGGATTGCAACAGCATACAGTATGTATACAGCAGAATGGCAGAGATGTCCACACATGCTACCACATGATCCACATTAACAGGCTAATGAGACCAGATTTTCAGGCTTAAGTAACGCCCATTTTTCACATGAATATGTGGTGTGAGTGAAGACAGTGTACAAAGAAAAGCCCACAAGTATGTTCTCGCTTTAGCCGCATATGATAATGACGTTACTCTCCTGTGGGATTGGTGGGAATTCAAATTGATTTAGCCATTCATTTTATTGATGAGTCAAAAATGCAGCTAATAATGAAAAAGCATTTAGTTAACACATTTTAATTTGAATTATGGTGGTACAGATTCTCTTCCATATCCTAGTGAACTGGAGTGAGAGAGTGAACAAGACAACAGTTCTTATTTAGTGGTGTTCAGACTCTTTTTTTGCTGACCAACCTAGTAACGTTATCGTGAGAAGCGACTGCTAGTGCAATATAACATTAGCTAACAAAGTAGGAATAGAAATGTTGCTTTGAGGTGTGAAGCACACCAGTTATCACAACATATTTTTGTTGATTTAAACCATTGATCCTGTGGCTTTCACCATTTTTACCAATATTTAATAGTTAAAAAGTTATCTGTTGAGAGAGACAACACTTACCTCTCTAAGACTCAGAGCCGTAAAGGCAGCTCCAGTGACACAGCAGAATTACAGCTGAGTATGTGTTCAAGGACACTGGGAGACTGAAGGTGAGGGACGCGTAGATCATGGCTAACAACATTACTGTTCTTTCTAAGAGGCTGTAGGAGGCTAAATGTCAAAGCTATTGAAGCTACTGCAACCATATGAAAGAAGAAAAACTAACAGACGGACAAAAAAGACGAGTGTGCAGGCAGACACTGTGGACAGGTGTGGTGGATGTCAGACGTTATTTCATTCAATATTATCTGAACGTTATCAAACCCTTTCAATCATTGTAAAGATTAATTTATTTAAGTATTCACTCATTAACTCGACTCTTGGATCTGATGTGAAGAAGAACATCAAAATTAAGGAACAAATATCAATTATGAAACAAATATAAAACTAGAATAATTTCTGCTTTTTCCATTTCTTTTCAAATCTTAAAGTGGTGTTAAATGGACAAATTAGACTATGTGTTTTGGTGTACGTTATTGCAGAAGTGCACTCTGTCTCCATCTGCTGTTATGAGCTCCTCAGGTCTCTCCTGGCTCTCCTCACCTTCACCAGCCCAGTGAAGGCTGCAGCAGTGCACTGGTTTAACTCTCTGGCCTCTATCCAGTCTGATTATTTAAAGTTTGTCTCTTCTCATGGTATTGGTCCTGATGATGCTCCACTGCCACAGTGTGTTATTAGCAAAGAGCTGCTAGCTTAATGACAGGATGATACCATGTAAACTCCGTAGCATCATATTGAAACCATGGATCTCAAGTGTCACACACATTTTAACCCTCTTTCACTCTCTCACCTGCCACATTCCTGGTATTTGTCTCCACACACAGCACCTCTATATGAGCAGTGGGACATGGAGCAAGACACTCTGGGAATCACAGAGCTCATCAGGAGCTTACACGCTGCAGCTAGTCAGGTCAAATAACATACTGTGCACACATCAGCCAATCAGAAAATAGCACTGCTGTCTCTGGTTAAGATACAGGTGATCATTTTAATACATGGAGAGAATTTTGTTTCTTAATTATTCAATCAAAATAAAATAGATTTAAAACCAACAAGATATTTAAGAGCAAAAGAGAATATATGGCAATCAAAAATATTTTCTTTGAGATCAAAACTGAACAGGTTGCAATTAAAAATATTTTTTTTGAGAAAGCATGTTTCTTCAGTCAAAATCAAAACTAATGTTTGTGAGTAAAACATACAGTCATTTTGCTTATAAATCAGTCCTACTACTGCGTGGATTACTGAACTACCGCTGAACGCCGGTGTCGTTTCCTCTGTGTAGCGGGCTAACGCTGACTACAGGCTGCTGTTCTAATGTCAACAAACACATCTCAGAATCTAACAAATTCACACACATACTTCTTAAACCAGCCAGCTGCTACTGTCCATACAGGAGCAGCTGTGTCAGACATGTCAATAACTCTGAGCAACTGAATGATGCTATAGAATGTATATCATAGAAGACAAATGCAAATTCTCAGCACTACTGATCTGTAAAATCAGAACAACAGACATAAGTCCTGTGTATTTTAAGCCTCCTTCTATAATTAATAGAGGCCAAGAGTTATTTCAAATGTTATGCGATACAAAATACAGATGTTATGTCCCTCAATGATCAAGTGCTTTATTTTCTATGACAAAATGGACAATCAGCCTGTATAGATCCATAAGCAAGTCCAGGGTCGGCTATGCATGTACATATATGTACTGTAGCTCACAGTGTTGTCACCAGCGAGGTCCCCGCCCACTGAGTGCAGTGAAATTCACAAGTAAAACTTTTCAACTTACAAGGTTAAAGAGCACTGATTTATAAGCAAAAATGACTGCATGTTTTTACTCACAAACATGAGTTTTGATTTCAAGCCAAGAACTATGCTCTCAAAAATATTTTTTTCAAAATTGCAACCTGTTCTGGTTTGATCTCAAAAAGCATATTTTTTGTTTGGTCACCCATTCTCTTTTGCTGTCAAATCTCTTTGGGTTCAAATCTATTTTATTTGATTGAATAATAAAGAAACAAAAATTCTTCCATAGAACACCATGGCGAGTCGACAACAGTCATGTGAAGTGTGAACACCGGCATAATTCAGTGAATATTACTGATCACAAAATCAGGTTACTGATTTCAGATTAGCTGGTTAATTAAACACATAAACCATCATCCCTGGTGGACTCAACCACCAACCTTTTCAGTTAAGAGCTGGTGGATGACTGCTCGCTGGGGAGAATAAGTTGAGAAATGTTGGAGAATGTTGAGCCGAGTGACCAATCGCTAAGCCGCCTCTTCAACACTTCCTCCAATGCATGCGACGCTTCAATGTCTCCCCTGAGAACATTTGTCCAATCAGAGGCTGAGAATGTTAGGAGAAAGTTAGACAGAGGGGGCTGTGGCTAGATGCTTTCGGGCAAAGTCGGGTTACCTGGACAATGCTCATATTGTTTCACTTTCAAGCGCTGGGCTTAATATTTTCCTCCAAAACAGTGAGTATGATCATATTTATCATTTGTCATGTGTATAATAAGCTCAAATAAATCATATATAAATAAATCACAAGCAGTCACACGTCAGCAATCCCCTGCTAATGTAGCCTATAAGGTTAGCTTATATCTTACTGTAAACAATTTGGTCGGGTTTCTATAAGCGGTATGGTACATTATGTCAGATTATCACAAATACCAATGTAATTTAAAGTAAAGTAATCATTACAACCACTATGTCATGGTGTCATAACGATTTATTCTGTTACGAAACTCCATAGGTTACAGTCGTCGAGCTCGCTAGCTTTAGCGATGCTATTGTTTGCAGTAGCAACGATTGTTTATAGTAGCAACGATTGTTTATAGTAGCAACGATTGTTTACAGTAGCAACACAGTAGCAACGATTGTTTATAGTAGCAACGATTGTTTATAGTAGCAACGATTGTTTACAGTAGCAACACAGTAGCAACGATTGTTTATAGTAGCAACGATTGTTTACAGTAGCAACACAGTAGCAACGATTGTTTATAGTAGCAACGATTGTTTATATAGAATATATATATGCTGGAGTATAGTTTATGGGACTGAATGTAAATTTTACACTATATAGCCTACAGAGTACTTAACATACAATATAATGTAACATATATAATATTTACAGTATATACAGAAAGTGCAAAATGTGCAGCTGAATGTACAGTAGTGGAATGATATAATTAGTGCAAACAGATTAAAGTGAATACTAATACTTGATGCTACAAGATGTGCAGATGCTATTAAAAATCAATTTCCTGACATGATATTTCTGTTAATGTTAAATATTGGAGGAGCTCCTCTCATACTGGGATGGGGCTACTGCCATATTGCACTGTTTTTGCCTCTGTTTTTTGCACCCATATTTATTCTCAGTCACTGTATCATCTTGTAGTTCTTTATCTCTGTACTACATTTTTATAGTTTATGTGTTTAGTTATATGTCTATGTGCACCAAGATGCCAAGTTAAATTCCTTGTTTGTGCAAACTTACTTGGCAATAATCCTTGTTTCTCATTCTCTGTTTCCTACTGTAATATATCTCTCCATGATCCATATGGGAGCCAGTTACTGGTTTACTACAAGGCAACTGGGAGGTATAGCTTGATGTCATAGTCGGTCACAGCGATACAAGGTAGACAACCAGCTAAAAAACAAACCAAAACTATATATTATACCAAAGCTGGCTGTGGCTGTCCACTGTAAGAGTAGGTTGTTGAGGTTGTCGCACAGTAGGTGTGTGTGTGTTTGCGCCTGCCTCAAGTGCGCCTTCGTTCATCAGCACACACATTCATTTTTTTTCTTTATTGTGGGACAACAGGCTGCAGCTACAGGTGAAGATGTTGGGCTCTGCTGACCAAACAGGCTGCTGCAGCTGGTCTGCGTTCCCAGGGCTCTGCAGGTCAAACAGGGGCTGCTGTTGGACAATGGTAAGTATACAATTATTGACATGCTCCATTCATCGTGGAATATTTGACTTTTTCTACTTTTCCAAGTCAAGATATGATGAGTGCACATGTTGCTGCTGCCAAGCCAAATTTACCCTAGTGTGGGCCAGAAAATAAGTCCAGTAAGGAAATGTTACTGATGACCTTTGTTGTCTTTGAATGACAGTGCCACACTGCTATGGTGTGCTCTGTGACACTATCTATCTATCTATCTATCTATCTAGGTGTAAGGAGGAAGATGAGGGCTTTCCTCTGATTATCACAGAGGACCCCACAGAGGGGCACCATCTTTTTCTACTAACACATCCAGCGTCTTCTGCACCTGGCAGCTTCCACCCTTGCTCCTTCTCAGTAGCTAAAGTGCAGGTCCTCCCTGGTGGCTTCACCCTTATCCAGCAGCTTCACACTGGCACCCCTCCACCACCTGGCAGCTCCATCCAGTCACCCGGCTCTCCTCATGAGGGGATGAAACCATTGTGAAGTGACACTGTGGTCATTTTGGAATGTTGCTTGTATTTCAATGTTTTTATTTAACCCTCAGCATCCATAAAGAACTGCAGTAATTTGTGAACATGTTACATTGTTCTTTCTCTGTTTTCTGTTGACTGTATTTACAGGCTGTTGATGACCAGAATGTGCCAGGATTCCAGCATAGCTCAGATTAGGGGCTTGCTGAATACTTTGTGGAGCTGGGGGAGCAAACGTGCAGTTGATTTATTGCACCCCATTCCCTCCCGAGCACTCTGCAGCATCCTCAGCCACTCCAGAGCCTTCTGGTGTCACTCTCGGCACACCCAGGTACAGTCCTGTTCCCTGACGCCCACAGATCCTCACCTGCAGGACACCAGAAGGACAAACCTCGTGGCTGTGCTACAATTAGTGCTTCCTGTCGCAGATTCACAGGTCAACAACTCCACAACCTGGGGCCTGTACCCGGCCTGCACTCCTGCTGCAACTCTGCTGCAGCCACTCGAGTGCACAGAAGAGGCCATATAGACAGACTGTACAGGCCAACACATGCAAAACATGTGGTCAGTTCCACACGGGCTAAGAATAAGCATAGCCAGTACTGAGGCATACAGTTTTACTGTCTTCTGTCATTGTAGTAAATAATATTGCAAATATTTGTGCTGTAAATAGTTAATTATATGTGTTTACTAACTGTTTACATTTATAAAGTGTTCATATTATCTTGTTTAATAATTGTTATTTAAAAATGTTCATAATATCTGTTAATTATCTTCCACTCTTAATAATTAAACATGAAAGAACTGTTCTTGTGCGCAACAATAAATGTATTTGTTCATGTCTTCATTCACTTTTTCCTGTCTACATAACAATTATGGTGATAATAATAAATGGTATCTGTGGTGATGTAAGCACCCCCAATAACACCTCATGCAAAGTTGTTTTTTTATCAAGTTTATTTCACCCACTCTAATAAACTTAAACAAACACATGAAAAAGGCAACACATCACACATAGTATAGGCTTATAGCACAATTATAGAAAAAGACAAGTGTTTTTTTAAATGCTTGTGAACATGGGAGATGGTCTGACTGAAGAAGATGATGCTGATGGAAAGAAGTGACAGGATGTCGCCATGGGTGTTTCTGGGGATCTTCAGGTAGGTTGAAGAGGAAGGGAAAAACTTTTCACACTCAGCAGAAAGATAATATACAGCTATGTACTATTATACTGTATAATTTTTACATTTTTTAAAATATGCAGCATAATATACAGCCACGCTTATTATACTGTATATTTTTTACATTTTAAAATATGCAGCATAATATACAGCTACGCTTATTATACTTGTATATTTTACATTTTAAAATATGCAGCATAATATACAGCTACGCTAATATACTGTATATTTTACATTTTTAAAATATAGCATAATATACAGCTACACGCTTATTATACTGTATATTTACATTTTAAAAATATGCAGCATAATATACAGCTACGCTTATTATACTGTATATTTTTACATTTTAAAATATGCAGCATAATATACAAGCTACTTATTATACTGTATATTTTACATTTTAAAATATGCAGCATAATATACAGCTACGCTATTATACTGTATGTTTTTACATTTTAAAATATGTGCAGCATATATATACAGCTACAGCTATATTATACTGTATGTTTTACATTTTGGCAATATGCAGCATAATATACAGCTACGCTATTATACTGTATATTTACATTTTGAAAATATGCAGCATAATATACAGCTACGCTATTATACTGTATATTTTTACATTTTAAAATATGTGCACACATAAGTTATACAGCTACACTATTATACTGTATATTTTTACATTTTAAAAATATGCAGCATAATATACAGCTATACTATTATACTGTATATTATTTTACATTTAAGCTATGCAGCATAATATACAGTTAACTGAATGCTTCTTTATATTTGCTCAGCATAATATTACATTATATTATTTTCATAATAATGACATAAACCATTTAACTTAACTCTGGAGTTAAACAATAACTGCTCATAATCTTAGTATCCTGCAGTATTAAAAAAAGGAAAATCAACAACCGCTCCATTCTGAATGAAAAAAGCTAACACCAAATATCCTTACGCCTCAGGCAATAATGTACACCTTCTTCGCTATTTTGTGACGCTATAGTTCTTTCTCCTAAACCGGAAGTTACTATGAAAGACATCATTTACCATGACTGCCGGATCGAATCCCCCGAAATTCTCAAAAATATGAAAGTTTTCTAAGTGCATTTTCACAGCTCAACAATGCATTTATCATAAAGATGTGGTTGGAAACAGTCATGATTTTCCCTTTTTCTCTCTCTTTTTCCTCCTTTCTCTCTCTCTTTTTCCTCCTTTCTCTCTCTCCCTCTTCCTTTTCTTCTCCTTCTTCTTCTCCTCATATGGACGAAGTGTTCCTCAGCTTGAGCCGCAGTGCCTTTGGACCACTCTCGGCCACTCCTTGACTGTGTGAAGCAAAGTTTGGTGGAAATTTTGATAAATGGTAACTATTCAGTGCACTGCCCCATGATCAATAAAACACCATTGACTTCTAATCTCAGCCATCGAGGAGGTCAAAATGTCAGTAAAACTCATTTCCTGATGAGTACAAGACAGAAGTCGCAGCAGCCTCCATCATGTAACTCAAAACCGCCTTCCTGGCCGCCTTTCGTCAGGTACCATTAAATTTCTGGAGATATTTTTGGTGAAGACAGAGAGAAATCTTAGTTGCTTCAGGTCTCAATGGAAGCTGAAAACAAGGTGCTCCTTTAACAAAGCACTCGTTTTCAGTCTGAATACCAACTTTAAGCTTGAGCATGTAAGGTGGAAAGGCTGCATTCTGTGCAAAGTTGACTCCATGCTTAAAAACAGGTTCCACTGAGAGTTCAACTCAGATTACTGGATTCAGAGTCCAGAGTGCTAAACCATTACTGTCCATGGAATCCACACTGTTGGCTTTATTCACTTTGAATAATAAAGCATCTATTTAATAATATTGTAAATACACATCACGCCTGTAAATTTTGTAATATGCACATATTACTTTATTTTAAAAATATTATAAAATCTAACAGCTAATGATAACTAATAGTTACTCCCAGTTTAATTGTTAATAATTAATTTATTAAAACTCCAGAGATGTGTGGTTAATGCTACAATTACTTATAAGAAACACACAAAAGAGAAACACCTATATTCATGTGTACAATAGTACTGCCAAGTGATTGCTTTTCTTAAAATCTCTGAATTTCTATAACACACCAGCAATAATACACCAGCAATTTTACAGGATCATATTGAACATTGGTTGAATGGGATCAATGATGTCATTAGGACAATCAAGCCAACCAGAGTTTGTCTCTCTTTAGGACCAGAGTCTTCATGATGTTGACTGATCTGCAGTCAGCTGGACACCTACTTTGAACAAGCCCTCATAGTTAACTTTCTTCATTTAGTTTCATCCTCAGGTCTGTGGAGACTTTGATCAATAAGCTAAATAGTAGCTTTTAGCCCAGCTAAGTTAGCCGTCATTAGCATCCATCTGATTAGCTGCACGAACATGCTTAGCTTGCAGCAGCTTAGCTCATAGATGCTAACTCAAACTGGAAGTACTTAAGTGATATTTTTAATTCTGTTTTTCATAAGGTTTATATTTACATTTTGATGGCTCCACTGAGCTGTCTGGGAGTTTTTCAAAATAAAACTACCCATTCAGAAGTGCATTCTAGTTCTTCTCCATGACTGCAGCTGGTAGCAGCTGTGTTGTTCAAATGGCTCAGAGCCATCAGAGCTTCCTCCTTTAATGTCAGAACATAAGAAGTGTTGGAGATGCCAGGGATTGAACCTAGGGCCTACATCCTCCATGAGCTCATCATGCAGGTGTGGTGTACCATGCTCTGCTAATGATAATATGAGAATGATAATATTTGAATCAAAAATATCTGCACGATTAAAAGTGACATATATGGAGTCAGCCAGTGAAAATCACTGTATTGAGTCTCTGCTGGAGAACAGGCTGTTTCTGTGTCTGTACCTTTAAATAACCCTGAGCTGTGTCTGACCACGCCCCCTCTCTGGAAAGAGGAAGTCTCTCTCTCTCTCTCTCTCTCTCTCTCTCTGGTGCTTGTTTACTTTTAGATATTTCAGTGGCTAAAGAGGGGCTAATGTGACTCTTGCAGTGCATGGACAATAGTTACAGCCAACAGTAGTCAGTCACCTAAATTACAAATACAGTCATGGGAAAAAATTATTAGACCACTCCTTTGTTTTCTTCAATTTTCTTTGTTCATTCTAATATCTGGTACCACTAAACGTATAATACAATGAACACAACAAAAAAATACAGCTGGTCACATAATACTTTTTATGTCCTATTTGACATTCTTAAGCTTAATTGATTCCCAGGGTATATAAGAGGCCATTTCATGTCACAAGCAGCACTGCACATGCAAAGCGCCTTCCAGAGTGGTTTCCTGCTTTACATCTGCCAAGCCGGTAGCACAACTCAGAAGTTAGGCTCAGCTCTCACATAATGCCTAAAACAAAAAAGAATTATGTGAAGCAACAAAGCGCAGCCATCTTGGCACTGCTGGAAATTGGCATGAGGTGAGAGACAGGGTCTGTAGCGAAAAACTGAAGATCCAAGACAGCCGCTCATTACAACAATAAAAAACAAGCTGAACATGGCACTACCAAATTGCTACCTGGCCGTGGGCAGGGAAACGCGTGCCTTCTACTCCTGACGCAGATGACCGCGGCACTCATCCGCCTCCTCGTGTCAGGAATCGTCTGGGCCAGACCTCCAGGGACCTTTAAAATGAGTGGGCACTGTCGTGAGAAATGTGACTTGCTCGGCAAGGACAGTTCAAAACCGACTTGTTGAAGCTGGTTTGAAGTCACACAGAGCACGCAAGAAGCTCCTTCATCAATGAAAGGCAGAGGAAGGTCTGGCTACTCTTTGCTCGAGACCAGCAAGGATTGGACTGTTGATGATTGGGCCAAGAAATTCTCTTCAGTGATAGAATCCAATTTGAATTGATGCCCCACTCCAGCCAACTTACTGGTTAGGAGGAAGCCTGGAGAAGCTTTTACAACCCAGGACTGTTCTTGGCCCTACAGTAAAACATGGGGGTGGATCAAATGCGATCTGGGGTTGTTTCAGTCTGAGTGGAACAGGGCAAATGCAATTGTGTGAAGGCTCGAATGAACCAGGTCAAGTACAGGACTACCCTTGAAAACAGTCTTCTTCCATCAGCTGGAAAACTCTTTCCTGCCTCGAATAGACTGGATTTTCCAACAAGATTTAATGCCCCTTGCCATTAACGGGCAAGGTCAGTTAAAGCCTGGATGGAGAACCACAACATTCGCATTTCATGCCTTGGCCTGCTCAATCACCAGATCTTAATCCAATTGAAAACCTGTGGAAAAATCATCAAACTCCAAAATGGAGAACCACAAGCCCAAAAACAAAGAAAAGCTGTTTGAATTTGTCAAACAGGAATGGGCTGCTGTGACAGCAGAACAATGTCAGAAGCTGGTGGAGAGCATACAAGACGCATGGCTGCAGTCATCAAAAACAATGGTTATGCAATCTGCTATTAACTCTTGTGTGTACTATGTGTTTAAAGCAAACAGAAAAGAAAACATGGAATGCTTGTAAAAGTAGTGTTTTTGGCGGTACAATGCCATAGCTATTGATGTAAGAATTTAAGCTAATTTTGGTTATTATCAAGAAAATCCATGGAAAATGAATAATCCTTAGTTCTTAAATTAAACTCCTCATGAGCTATTTTTGTTGTTCTCATTATAATTGTCCAAACAAATGTACCTTTAGTTGAGCCAGGCATTAAAATTAACAAGAAATTGAAGAAAACAAGGGTGGTCTAACAATTTTTTTCCATGACTGTAAGTGTATAACACTAGCTTCAAATGAGCCTTGTGCTTCCCAGAGCTTGCGTTGAATGTCTCCTGATATGAATTACTCAAGAACCACCAGAACTTCCTAAAGTTTTGCACCAACCGGAGGTCTGGGGGTAATCACAATCACAGTCAAATGAGCTAAATAGTAAAAATGGAAATATAAACATGTCAGCATTTATTTAGGTTAAAAACAGAACTCATTTGAACTCAAATAGAATTATAACAAAAGTCTTCTTTTTGAATTGTTCTCCAAACATGTTACTGATGTTTATATAATTAAACAGCGACGCTCACCAAACATGACTAACAATCCCACGGCAGAATTGTACTGAACTCTGTCGTGGGATTGGTCCAAAGGTAGTCATGTGGTCGAGGTGGGTATGCAATTTTTATTCACACATCAGTAGAACACTAGTCGACTGTAATCTCATATACATGCAGCTTTGTTCTCCAAGATCTGATCAAACTGCTGCCCAAACAAAGTCATTTTCACTCGGGAGTTGCATCCAGGGTTCTGTTTCACAAAGCAGGTTGAGAATGAAAGAACTGAGTCTGTTATATCCTGAAATGGTGGAAACTCTGAAATGATTTCTAAAAGTGAGGTGAATTGAAACTAGAGAAAGAGGAGGGCACTAACGCTCTCAGAGGGAGAGGGTACAAAGGTCCCAGTCCGCCAACGTAGTAACGAACTCTATGAAGCTAACCTGGTCGGGGCCAGGTTTTTCTCAATGAACCTGAAGTTTCTTTCTGTCTGTCTGTTTCAACCACACACACTGTTTGATTTCCTCATTCATTCATTCATTCATTCAGTCAGCAGGTGTCAGTTTTGATGGCTCTATCAAAATGACATGTCATTTCACTAATGATCCAGTGGATGAAGATCAGGAGATTGCACATGCTAATTTGCATATCGTGCACTAGATTTGACTGCAAAAATATTTTGTGAAATATTTAATTGTGAATATTTGACATTGTGATCTTAGAAAACATTTTAATGACCATTAAGTCAGAGATGTGTTAATAGGCAACTATTCAAAACAGTTTTCCTCTGTAATATTAATATTGTGATTGCAAAGGACTACATTTAAACTTACACACTGACCAATGCAGCATTGTTGTCCCATCACGTCTCCTCTCTCTTTCTTAGCTAAGTGTGTTTTGTGTTTCACTTCTTTCCAAAACATGTTCAAACTCACCATATGAGCACATTAAGATTTCCAATTCAAGTAGTGAAAACAAGAGTCCCTCCACTTCCCTGAGTTAGCCATGGTGACTCACAAATCAGGGTTTCATTGATGCTGGCTTTTTATTGCTGTGGTGTATGCTGCGTTCTTGGAAGGTGAAACTACGAAAGGATTAAACCAACTCAAATCAGCTGATCTGGAACTGGAAACTCAGAGTTTTCTATCTCAGAGTAGATCAACTCAGAGTTCAGGGTTACACTCAGAGTTTGTTAAACCTGCTTTGTGAAATGAATCCTAATAACTAGATGTGTCTGTCCTCTGTCCACTTCACCATCACTGCAGAGCAGGTTAGCAGAGAGCTGAGGAGATCTTGTCCCAACAAGGCAGCCAGACTGAAACAGGATGAGTTCCATCTCCTCAGATGGAGAACTGAGCCTCTCTCTCTTTCTGTCCTGTTCACTCTGGGTTCACATCCCAAACAGTTCATCAGCAGGTTTTGGAGGAGGACAGCTTGTTTTAGCTTCCTGAGGAAGTAAAGTCTCTGTTGGGTCTTCTCCACTTGGTGAGAGGTGTGTGGACCAGGTGAGGTCAGCTCAGATGTGGACTATATATACTGAATGGAGGCAGGAAACTGTGTTTACTATCTGAAGTATGTTTAAGTCCATCATTAGTAACAGTAACTAGCAGGCTCATCATGTGTAGTGTTTAGTGTATGGGCTAATGCTTGCATGCTAACTTTTTGCTTCTCAAGTCTGTGTGGCGCAGTTTAATAAACTAAAGCTAAAGTAATCTGAATTGCTGGAATATATAATATAATAATATTCTCTCTGACTACATAATACGTTATCCGACTAAGTAGCTATGGAGACCCTCGAGCCCTTCATAGTTCTCCTGGTCAGGATGCAGAGCAAATTCCATGCGTTAAACGCACCGCCTCTGAAAGTGAAGCAATTTGCCTTAATATTGCAGAGATAAAAGCAAGGGAAAATAATATTTTATGATTTAATAATTTGTGAGGGACATACAAGAGAAGAACATTGGTTGCTTTCAGTATTTAAACCTCCTCTTCCTCTTTTCTTCTCAACACAAAATTTGATAAGAGCTTAAATACAAACCAACACCTTTCAGTATGTTCTGTGGAAATATACCCCAGCCATAATTACTAAAATGAGTTAAATGGATTTTTTTTGAGCAACAAATGTGTTTGACTTGCCTTTCACAAGACTAATCGATACTTTAGTTTCTGTCTTGTCTGCTGGGCTGCTGCAGAGATGACCTGTCTGTTTCTGTGTAGGGAGAGGGCTGCATTTTTTACAGCAGGGGTGTAATTCAGAGGACCAATCACAGCTCCTTTGTCGCCTGGCCTTCCCTTGACGGATTGGGAAGGACAGTTAAAAAAAATTCCTGCACCGGCCTCCGTGATCTCACGATGGCACTTTACGGAGCACCGTAAGTTGGCCTTCAGTAACTTGGCTTTGTGACTAAGAGGTAACCCTAACCCAGGTAAGATGGTTTATGTGCTGAATTAACCAGAAGAAGTGATCTGAATGAGTAATCCAAGTAGTGATCCGTGAGCTAAAGCCAGTAATTAAAAAAAAAAATCAGTAATATTCACTAATTTAGTTGGATGAAGATTTGTATATTGCATTAAAATGCTGTGTTAAAAATACTCTTTTCAACTAAGAGCACTTTCTATCAAAGTTATGGAGCAGCTCCTCTAAAGTTTACTGAGAACCTAGGCAGCTAGCTTAGTTACCAGCTTCATGTGGGTAGAGTGGTCGCCTTTCAACTCCCCTGCCTCACAACAAGTTGTTGTGTCCTTGAGCAAGACACTTAACCCTGAAGTTGCTCCTCAGGCGCTCTTACTGTAGGCAGCCAACTGCTCCTTTATGGGATGGGTAAAATGCACAGGTTAAATTTCATCTATGTATGTACCTGTAAATATGTAACATGATCATGATCCTCTACTTCTTTTTGTAGTTGAGTACCACTGATCTTCAGGTTCGACTCAGGACATGAGGCTCCATCCTCTCACAGTCCAAACATGGTCTCAAAAATACAAAACATGACAGCGCTAAGTAATCCAAGATGGAGACCAGTGGGTGAGGTAAGACTCTTTATATGGAAATGATGGTTGTTATTATTTTTAAGGTCAAATAATTTTTGCATGTTGTTAATTTCACATCCATCCATCCATTTTCTATTGCTTATCCTCACATAGGGTCGCATAGGGAGCTGGAGCCTATCCCCAGCTGTCTTAGGATGAAAGGCAGGGTACACCCTGGACAAGTCACCAGTTCATCGCAGGGCACTTAGAGACAGACAACCACTCACACTCACATTCACACCTATGGTCAATTTAAATCAGCCAATTAACTCAATCCCCATATGCATTTTTGTGGATGGTAAAGCCAGAGCACCGAAGAGAACCCACCTAAGGCCTGGGAGAACATATTCACACAGAAAGGCCCCAGTCGGGAATCAAAACCTCTTTACTTTACTTGTTCTGGAGGCAACAACAGTGCTAACTACTGCACCACTGTGCTCCCCCACTGGAGTCATTTTAAACAGTCACAACTGCCGAGTCTTGACGGAATGGCAAATTGGTCCAAAGAGTAGTCACGTAGCCTCAAGCAAACGTGAGGAAACAAAGAAAGAAAAGTGGTTCCAAGTCAAAGGATGGGTTACATGGTGTGTATTAGAGTCAAATGTACTTATGTTGTTCAATGAATAATAGTCAATGGTCAACATTTTCTGTCCTTTGCACAGTAAGCACACACTCAAAGGCTTTGTAGTAGTCAGTACTTCTTTGTGTTTTCTATTCTAATTCCTCCTGGAAAATGATGACATTAATGTCGCCTCCTTCCTACATGCTGGGAAACTTGATCTAATTCCTCTGCATAAAGAATTTACCATGTAGCTCCAACTAGCTTGTCTAAATCTCATGCTCCACTTTCACAGACCATATAAATCCATGTAAACACGACTGGAAGGTGTCCTGGATTGTGAGTCAGCAGAGAATGTTGTTGAGGCTGAGTAGTTCAGACAATGACCTGCAAATCCATAGTTCTGCAAGCACATGTTCAGGGGTCCTAGCATACATTAGTTCATTCATTGTTCATGGACTGCAAATCCATTGTGCTCTGTACAGGTGGGTTAATTGTTGTTGCATTAATGTTCACATCAGTCTGCTGAGCTTACGCATTAAGGTTTACGTGGAGGTGGTTTCTTTCTTGTAGGTTTCCCAGTGTAGTGGTTATCACGGGGCCTGCTTTATATGCAGAAGGTCCTGGGTCTAAACCCCAGTGGAACCACAGCTTCTATTCAGTGGGTGTACAGCAACAAACATAAGGAAAGGTCTGTGTGGACTGGTAGCTGGAGATGTGTCAGATCCTTCTGTTGTGCACCGCTGGGGTTCCCTCGAGGAAGCAGCAAACCCTCAACTCCTCTGGGGTTCTTATATGGCAACCTCTCTCTCTGACATGTCTCTGTTCATGCATGTGTGTGTGTGTTGCATATATAAGTTGTGTGTTTTTAGGATTCCTGTGTGCAGTTTGTTTAAAAAAAAAAACAAGTGACACTACTTTCTTTATCATAGTTCATCTTCTATCTTAATTGTAATGTCACTGTAAAACCACAGAAATTTCTGATGACCCTCTATGCTGATCCATATGTGCAATGAGAAATTTCCATAATTACAATAGAACACATCAAATCAAATCTCTGTGAGGGCAGAGAGGGAACATTTACTGTGGAGCAGAAGGTCTCAGGTTCAATTCCACCTGTGGCATGAATCTGCATCGAAGGGTGGGACTGAAGGTTTCTTGTATTCTTAACCTCAAAGCAGACTCTGACCCTGTAATTCCCATCTGATGTTCACAATCATTCCACATTCAGCTGCTGAACATGTTATGAAGGATCATGACCTTTGAGAAACGCTTGACCTTCTTACTGGGCATAACTCATTTTACTTAGATCCTACATACAGTACACAGGCTAAAGCATCAGAAGCTTCTAGTTATCCAACAGCTGACTAGTTCAATAGAGTTTCTTGAATCTGCAGATCAATAAAGATCACAAGTTCAGCAATCTGTACCACGTGGAAAGTAATGTCACCTCCATAGTTTCTAGGTGATACTGTGTGAAAGGGCTCTGTGGTGCAATGGATTAGTGAGCCTGACTCCAGACTCCAGAAGGTTGTGTGTTCATATCACATCAGAGTCATTATTTCTGCTGGAAATTACATCTGGATCAATATAGTATCTATTTAATAACAGTGTAAATACACATATAATGCTGTACATTTTAACAATGTGCAAAGATTAGTCAGTACTTAAAAAAACAAACACTTAAAAAACAAATAAAACTACCCATTCAGAAGTGTATCTTCTTAGTTCTTTCCATGACTGCAGGAGGAAGCAGCTGTGTTGTTCAAATGGCACACAGTGAGTGCCACACAGAGAGCCTCTCTCTTTAAAGTGAATATAAGAAGTAGTTAAAGACAACAGCGTCTCATGCACATGCAAAGCACAGGCTCCTTACCACTGAGCTACATCCCCTGTGAGTGCTTCAGCAAACCACCATATCTACCGATCACTGTTGAAATGTAGGCCATACACTCGACTTTCCCTGCTTACTTCTTCAGACAAAAATAATAAAAGCAACACTATACTCATCACTCTCTGAAAGAAAAGGACTGTGATTGCTGGGAATCAAACTCAGGTCAAGTGCTTGGAAGGCAGCTATGCTCACCATCATCACTATCACTACCACTCATCATGGGCTGCAAAAAGACAGTTTCCACAAAGTCTGCAATTTATCTGTGTACATCGAGACCAAAAAAACACTAATTACAAGTACTGGGTACAAAGTACTAGGTACACAGTTTCTAGATGGTTAGATTTCTGGCTTACGCCCACTGGATAACATTCCAGTTGTCTTTTTTCTGATATGACTTGAAGGATGCTGTAGTTTCTGGTAAATTCAAGCGTGCATGTGCAAATATGCACATGGCTGAGTGGTTAAGGTAATGGACTGAAAATCCAGTGGGGTCTCCCTGCACAGGTTTGAATTCTGCCCATAACGGTAGAGTTTATTGTATTATGGGATATATTCACGACCCAGGTAGTCTGGCTCTCCTTTCTCTTCTTGGGTGCAGGTAACCATTACTAGTCTTAGCATCCTGAATTTTGGCTGTGATTTCACCGTATGAGGCCTGAAAGTTTGTGACGCTGCATTCAGACGTGTAGGAGGCAGTGTGGCAACAATACTGTGCGGCCCTTGCATCTCCTGCTGTAGTTAACATCTCTGACTGGACGGTCGTTTTCTGATGGAGCTGCCACAGATTGTGCAGTGCCTCTCACTCTTCCCTTTCCAAAAGTGGCAATTTTTTTTCATCCTTATGAGTGATGGTGGTATAGTGGTGAGCATAGCTGCCTTCCAAGCAGTTTTCCTGGGTTCGATTCCCAGCCATCGCAGGGGCTTTAGTCTTTGGGAAACTCGGTAGTGTACGTGAAAATACCTTTTCTCACTTATGTCCACTGGATAAGGTTCAAATTATCTTTATTTTTTGCAATATGGTGGCAAGGACACAGTCGGTTGTCGTAGTGGTTAAGGCGATGAACTAGAAATCCATTGGGGTCTCCCCACGCAGGTTGGAATCCTGCTGGACGACGGTAAAGTTTGTTGAATTGTGGACATGTTCATTACCCAGGTAGGCTGGCTCTCCTGTCCCTTCTTAGCTGCAGGTGATGGTGAAAGACGCTGTGAGGTTGTCGGACATATTAACACCACAGAATGTGGTAGTCCAGTCGGCCTTCTCAAGTCAACGCCCGCCTCTGTAATGTTGTCGACATTGAGAGATTGGTAAACAAAATATAAAGAGGCTTTTCCACTGATATTTTGGTCAAGCATCAAGTCAAACCATGCTGTGTTGACTTGGGTGACCATTCCCAGTCTTAGCATCGCTAAGAAATCATATGATTTCACCATATGAGGCCTGAAAGTTTGTAACGCTGCATTCAGACGTGCAGGAGGCAGTGTGGCAACAATACTGTGTAGCTCTTTGAACATCTCCTGCTGCAGTTAACATGTTCATCTCTGACTGGACGTAGTTTCAATTGTCTTTTTCTGATATGACTTGAAGGACGCCATAGTCTTTGGTAAAGTTAATGGTGCACGTGCAAATATCTTTTTCTGCATATGTCCACTGGCTAATGTTCAAATTATCTTTATTTTTTGTGATATGATGGGAGGGCTGCAGTAGGTTGTCATGGCCAAGTGGTTAAGGCAGTGAACTAGAAATCCAGTGCAGTTTCCTGTGCAGGTTTGAATCCTACCAACAATGGTAAATTATTTTGACGTAGCATAAATAGTCTTTAGTTCTAACAGTATTCCTAACAGATATAAACTGTACAGACAGAGGAATAAAATGAGTTTTACTTGTTTCAATAATGTGAGCAAACATGAACATAGAGATGCATTTGGAGCCGACTTGAAAAAGAGACAAACTTACATCGTTAATCAGCATCCACATGAATGCTGGGTTCTGCTTAGATTTAGGATGAAGGGCTTGGTCTGCTCCTCTGCTATGAAAATCTTTTTCACCAAATGTTAAAAAGAGTCAACTGGACTTGCTTGAGGTTTGTTGAAGATGTCTTACTTCTCATCCAAGAGGCTTCTTCAGTTCTAACGTTAGGAGTCGTTACACATTACTGTGGGAGTCGCTGTCCACCCACCCTCATGAAAGCTGTTAAGGTGATCTGGACTCTGCACTGGACTGATCTGGTGTGAATGGATACTGTTGGTTTCTGGGGATGGAGGTCAATACTGAGATGTAAGTGGCTGATAGATGGTGTCGTAGTCCTCCTCCTCTGTTCAAAGATCTGTGGTGCTTCCCCAAGAGGTTCGTTGAACGATGGATCTACGACGCAACTTCCGATGTTAACAACTAACCGTAGTGTTTCCCAAAAGCTTAGCTGGAACAATGCATGGGAAGTTGCATTGAAAGTTGTGTCGCTCAAACGTAATAGCATGGAGCTGTCGTTGAATGTTCGCTCAGGTGACGCCAGGTCCTCTACTTCTTCTTCTTGGGGCTTGAAATGTCAGGATTAGGCACCCTGTGATCCATGATCCTACAGCATGAATGAAGGATGTCACTTTAACTTTCACCTCACAGGCAATGTGTCTTCTCTGGCTCCAGGTGACGCTGTAAAACAGTATGAAGGAACAGAGACGGAGACGTGAGTTTTCTTCAGCTTCCTGAATAAAATGCTTTATTAAACACATTTCCTCACAATGATTTATTATTTATTTGCATTTCTATGCTATATCACAAATGTGTATTTGACATGAATGTAGGCTTTTCTACCATATAATCCATACTGTCAATACACAAATTCACAATACATACAAATGTCTTTTGGCATCACTTTTCCAAGACGCTAAAGTTTTACTAATTAGCATTTATTGTTTTAGAAAAGCTCTCTTAATCAAACCCTACTAGTTAACATTTAATAGCCACTGGAGAAACAACATAGATCACCCAAACAAATGTGTGTGTCTCTCTATCATACACCAACTGTACATTAAAAATACATCCAATGACTTCACTCAAATCAGGTGGCTTTTCCACATAACACCTAACAGAATACTATAGTGGCATAGTGGAAATACTGTACCGTAGCTAACCTAACTAACACATGTAAGAACGGAGCCCAATGCTAGTGATACCAACCGCTAGCTTGGTAGCATTACCCATAGCTGTAACTCAGAACACTGTATTTATTCAACTGGCCTGATGGTTTTCTACATTACTGCCTCAGTTCTGTTCTCAAACCAAACATGTTTCGTTCACATATGAAATACAGTCACTTAAAATGGTGTTGTGCTCACAAACCTGTAAAACAGTATGAAGGAACAGAGACGGAGACGTTGACGTGAGTTTCCTTCAGCTTCCTGAATACAATGAGAGCAAGAGCGCCTGCCTCCCTGTATTCCTGCACCACTGAAGCTATGCCACTGTCTCATACTGCCCCCTACTGTTATGGAAACACATAGCAACTTCACATTCCCACAATAATACCTGTGACTGTGTTCTAAATAGATAATCCACGGCTGAAAATTATATCAATAAGAAAAATAATAATAAAAAAATCAATACCCCACATGTGACCTCACTAGTGGGCGTCACAGTAACATGCTTCATTATTACTGGAACAGTCAGCTCAGCTCCTTCCAGACCATTTCAAACAAACTATTTCAAATTTTAAAAAGTTTACATGTGAAACCAGACGTGGTTACGAAAAAGGTTTCCAGCTCTTTGCATAAAGGGATCAGAACAATGGGACTATCGCTTCATAGCAGCCAAGATAGAAATTAAAAGTGTTCTGGAGAATGTGAGGACATCTATCCCACTATCTTTTGCACCCTAAGCAAGCACCTCTACCATTTGACTTAATTCACTCTTGTATGGAATGCTGCCATGTAGAAGCTCCATGTAGATCATCTCATCCCATACTTTTCCAGACTTCTTGAAGGTCTCTCTGATCAGACGCTCACTGTAATTCATCAGATACAGTAGATGGCAGGTGGCTGAGACTCAATTATGCGCCCTCCAAGTTCAAATTCACATCATTGTTCCAGAAAAGCTTACTTTACTCTGCCAAGTTGACGTGTTGGAGGTGATGAGCTGCCAAAACATTGTGCTCCACACAAGTTTATACATGGTTGACTCCATGCACTGCTAATCTGCTTCGTCCTGCTGGACTGCTAATCTCAAGGTTCAAGAGTCTTTATTGTCTTTATGCACGCAAGAGAACAAAAATTTTTGGGAGAGTCTCAGCTTAAAGGCACACATGAATAAAGAAATAAAAATAAAGATATTGAAAGACATGAATAGAAAATATTAGACACCCATATACTCCTGGATTCTCTGTGGAATTCTATACATTCTGAGTGATGTCACTGATGACCTCATCAATCCATATGCTAATATAACAGAACACATTGTATTATGTCATTCTTTTTCTATGCTAAATTTGAAGTTTTTCCACTCTTATAATCGACACGTTATATGATGTCATTCTTTTTCTGTGAGAAGAGAGAAGGAAGGAGTGTTCTACTCCTGAATATCTGCTGTGGAGCCAAAGGTCACAGGTTCAATCCCCACCTGTGGCAAGGATGGAGAAAAAGTGTCAGGTAAGGTAAAAGTAAACAGTGACAGGAAGGCAGAACAAGATATGTCTTAATAAAATAGTGGCGGAAAAGAGATGCTGATGTGCATAAACATCAGTGAATGTTTTTGGAGAAAGTCCATAACAAGACCAAAAAAAAAACAAAATAGTCAAATAGGACTCCCCAGCTGAAAAGGGGCCCCTGATAACAACTGGTTATGTGTTCGGGCCAGCAACGACAACTTTGTGAGCGACAGCACCTCCCTAAATTCAATGACTGGAAAGTGCAATGACACTGTTATTGAAATCCCCTCGAGGGGCCCCTCTCCTCATAGTTTGACAGCAGGGCTGCATTTGCTGAAAGCCAAGGCCCACAAACAGCAGTTGTAGACATTTTGGGCACATGACTGTCTCTTTGTGTCAGGAAGTTAATTTGATGTGCTTTACACTTTGTGCACTTTTCTGTGTGTTGATATTTCAAATTGAAACATTGCTGTCAGTTACATACTTTTTCTTATGTCCTTATTTATTTGATTGTCTTTTTTAATAAAGCTAAGTTATTTTTTATGTGTGTGTACACTGTAAACATTTTGTATTGAGTTAATGTTATTTGCATATCTTTTTATCATATTAGTCTTATTTCTTTCTTATCTAATTTAACTATATATACAAGCTAAAGGTCTAACTATAAAGTTTGTTTTGATTTTTGAAACTTCATTAGTGTAGATATCTGTGGCAGAGTGTAGCTTTGTTTAAGTGTAGTGTGTAAACTCTGCTTGGCATAATGATTAGTAATAGTAAAAGATATGATTGTTAATATTGTGTGGTAATCTCACAGGTAAATTTGCAGTGGAAGTGTGTTTGGCAAGAAGTTATTCAGAGTGGTAGCATGCATTTGTTTATTTCTGATTCAGTACACTTCTTCTCTTCTTCTGCTTGGTAAAGCTAAGAGCCATAAGCTATGTCACATAAATCAAGTTGTCAGCTGTGGTTTTGTATGAATGCGGTTCCAGTTTTTCTCCATATATGACAGGGTTTGCTGTGCAGTTTCAGTAATTTGTTTTGTGAGATCCTGTGGATGTGTGGAATGGCTTGTGCACTGTGTGTGTGGTGTTTGCAAGCATAAAGCAGAGTCACTTACTGTAATCAAGCTTTAGAAAGTCCTCACCCAACAGTTTCACTTTTTGGAAATTTACTGGGTGAATAAAATGTCATTTTCTGGAAGGTAGTAGAGAAAGGGGAGTACACACATAAGATTAGACAGTTTATATTACAATGTGTGATATAAAACAAATGAAGTGTAATGTGTGAACATGTGATAAACTGTATTTAGAACTGTTTGTGCACAAACACAATGTTAACAGGAATACACAGGCAAATCTGTACAGTGCTTTTAAAAGTAAACTATCACAACAGAATATCAGATTATTATAGAAATGTTTCATTGATATACTTTTTGAGCCTGTTGTTATCATCAAATACTATGCAGTCTTTGGAACATTGTGCCAAGTGTGGAAGTTCATTAAACCTTACAGCTCACCTGGTCATCAAGCCACAGGTGCAAGATTCATACACAGATGTCTTGGTTTATGGGGTGGTCTTATTATCACACATATATCTGAACCACAAACACAGATATGCAGATGAGCTGTGAGGGCTCACACATGTGATTACTGTGTCAACAGGTGTGCTGTGATTGGTCCAGCTGGAGCACATGGGAGCCTCCTTTTGTTTGGTATTTGGTGTTTGTTGTTTGGTTTTGTATGGTTTGTGGTGAAATGATTGGCATCCAAAGTTTTTGTTGGACGTTGAAAGCATTGTAATTATGCACAGTGTACTATAGTGTTTATGATGTGCAGGCTGTGGCTAAATCCTGTGTTTAAGTCACATTTATGGATTTCCTTAGGTTTAAGAATTACCCCATGGTGAACAAGAAACCCACTTAAAGAGTCAAGCAATCACTCTTATACCGCTTTCACACTGAAATTAGTGTGTCGACGTGGTATTTTCTAACCCGCTTGGCACGGCTCGGATCGGCATTTGGGCTCTTTCACAGTGCCAGCTAACGTGGCTCTGACCTCCAGCTGTGAGAGCTGTGTGCCTGTTTTTCCTCCCTCCCATATGTCATCATGTTGACCACATCATCATTACAGATTACAGAGCAACTGGAACACAGAGAGGTAAACAATGGACAACACGGACATGAGCGAGTCACGTTAACATTGTTGTTCCATGTTGCAATTTGTCCCTTTGCAAAGTGTACAAACCCAGTGCAGTACTAATACATACTGCCATGATCAATAAAAAGGTGTGTCAGATCACTACAAGCTGTATATATACACGGTCACTGCATCTACACCGGTTTCCATCAGTAGGATTTCCCCAGAATGACGAGGACTTCAAATCACTATGTGCTCCTATTAAAGATGATGTCGCTACACATTTGATTTGTTTGATTAAATAAAATTCTGTCCTTCAGAGATCAGTCTCTGGAGATCAACAGATAGACTGATCTTATAAGTGATCACCTTCTGCAGCTTCACACTGACAGCCTGACAGGCTGCTCAGTGACTAAAGCAGAACGCCGACAGGCAGATACATCAACATCATCGGTAAAATAGCGAGTCGACGTGGTCGACATGGCCTCGACTTTCACACTGTAGCCGATCCGATCCGAGCCGATGAACTCCGGGTCGATTGCTGAGTCGCTGACCCGCTACAAAATGTCGATTCACCCTTTCACAGTGCACATGGGTTTTTCATGCAGTGTGAAAGGAGCTTTAGAGGCCTCAGCAGTTCAGAACGCTGGCTGACTTTTCCCTTGAAGCTTTTATAGAGCTCTGCCTTGCTATACAGTTTCACTTCCTCTCTGGGTGTCCTCTTCAGGTCAGATGTCATCAGTTCTTTCTTCTTCACTGGTTGATATTCAGTGCTGGATGTCCTCTGACTCCATACCTCAGACCTAGAAATGTTAATATATACCTACTAGAGACATCACCAACCAAATAAGGAGATAAGACGCCTTCCTGTCCCAGCCCCACATTCCTTTCACTCTGTGTGTTTCTGTTCTTTGTCAGAGACCATGTGCCCTCAGGTTGTAATTAAACTAAATCTACTCTAGCTATGTGCACAAAGCATTTAAAATATTAACAGAATGAAATGATAAAACACATCATAATTAGTAAAAAGTGCAAGTATATGATTGCATAACAAGATCACACAAACATTATCCTTCACATCTCAACAGAGCTTATCTTATCATGCCTGCATGTGTTCTCCTGTGGGGGATGGTACAACCTCACAGAGATTCAACTCAAGCCTGCAGCTTTTCAAACTCACTCTATTAATTATACAGCTACAACCTAGCTAAATGTTTATACCATTTTTATAACAATTCCTTTACATAGGCTATGTAAACTAGTCGCTATGCTATCTTGCTAAGGAAAACTAGCGACAAAATATTACAATTAATATGCTGTAGGTAGGTGGCACGGTGGTGTAGTGGTTAGCACTGTCGCTCTCACAGCAAGAAGGTAGTACCGGGTTTGATTCCCGGCCTTTCAGGTGGAGTTTGCATGTTCTCCCCGTGTCTGTGTGGGTTCTCTGGTACTCTGACTTCCTCCCACCATCCAAAACATGCATGGGGATTAGGTTAATTGGCTAATTTAAATTGACCGTAGGTGTGAATGTGAGTGTGAGTGGTTGTCTGTCTCTATGTGTCCTGTGATGAACTGGAGACTTGTCCAGGTGTACCCTGCCTTTCACCCTAAGACTGTCCCTATGTGAGGATAAGTGGTAGAAAATGGATGGATTTTTGCCTTCTGCAGCTTGTCATGGTGAGTGGACTGAAAATCAAGACAGACTGTGTTTATCTGTTTGTAAAGAGTTCAACCAAGCATCTGTTTCCATGTGTTACTCTAGAAGATCTGTGATCAAGTAGTATTATCAAAATCATTTCATGCTGTTTAATTTAACAACAGTCAAACATTATTCATGCTTACTAATATTGTTTCTCAGTTAAAATAACCACAGAAATGTTGTTACCATAGTTTGTGTATAAATAGTGAACAGAGTCATTATTACTGGGACCCATTGGTTTGAGGCTGATAGCTCTGAGATTTCATTATCACCATCTTGGATTATTAGGCATTATGAGGCCTTACACTGGGAACCAAAGTGCTTACTGGTGAATGACCCCACGTTTATACTCATTTAAGTGAACCCATGATGCGCCATCAACAGAGGGTGTTGATTTGCCACCAAATGAAAACAAGGCCATACGAAAGCTTATGTCACAGCAAGGAAAATAACAATCATGGATCACATCTTTGACTACTAGCTTGAGCATTTGTACTCATACAAATCATTATTTATCTGCACAAAGCTATGCTCCAACATCTGCTGCCAACATATTCCACACACACATTTTCACCATGACAGACAATTAACCTGGGTGTGTGTCCCAGAAAAACATTTGTTGCAAACTCTCTTAGTTACTTCCTGTTCGACGCTGTTCGACGACTAACTGTTTCCAACAGCATCGTCCGAACAAAGCAACTTCTGATGTTTACAACTAACATAGTCTGATGTATCGCTGAACGATGCAAGTGTTTCCAAAAGCTTAGTTGAACGATGTAAGTTGCATCGAAAGCTGTGTTGTCACAGTTGAGGTGAAAAGATGCAAGTTATGTTTTAAAAACAAATGTTTGTGTAGCTCTAGAAGTTTCAGAGTACAACTTGATAGCCTACTATGAAATAACTGTATTAAGATTTTAAATTGAAAATAAGTCATCATTAAAACACTCCAGTTGAATAAGGTAGAGTAACGTAGGCAGGAAACAGTGGGGAAGTTGATTACTGCAGTTAAACATGGGCATTGAAAGGTTTATAACCATGACATTTTATTTTATCATGTTTATCATGATATTGACATTCAGCATTATTATAAAATTTAACTTCTGCGCATTTAAGTGGTCGGCATTTCCTGCCACGCACCCATTTCCCTTCTGGTTATTGTCGGTTTACACTCTTTGTAGAGTTCCAAAAGAATGTTTTGGTCCTGTACTATTGTAAAATCAGCCCGACTTTTCGACAATCACATGGTCTGGGCTTCTTGTACCCACTCACGCTCCTTAACAGAAGGTTGTATAAGCCTTGCTGAAGTTAACTCCACTGAAGCTCAGCTCATGTTAAAGTTGACGCTTACTTCAAACGAGGCTTAATCACTTCAGCGGTGTTTAGGGCTGTCGTGTTCAAGAGGGTGAATCCACTAATGCTGACTTTAATCAAATTTTTTGATGAATCTTACTGATAGTATTTAGATTAGTATTAATAAAAACACACACACAGATGCTTGTCCCAGATTTAAATTACAAACATGTGCAAGATACTTATTCACATTAAAATAAATAACAATTAAAAATAATAATAATAACATATAGCAATCAATAGTTTAAATAAATAATTAATAATTTTGAATTTACGTAAAAACATAAATAACAATAATTAACAATAATCATATAAATAATAACATATTTATATGCTTGATCACATCTTGATGACAGTGATCATAAATTATTGGCATTTGGTTTGATGTTGTGCTGTATTTAGTGAGTGAGGATCATTACAGTCACGTTTGAAGCAGCAAAGACCAAATGTGGAAGATGAATCCATATGGAACAATATTTGATGAATCTGCCATTTTTTTTAAAATTGGGAAACACAGGTGTAAAAAAAAAACATGTGTCCACAATGATACATGAGGCCAGGATGAGAGCAGGAGGATCAGCATTTTGATGAAGACTCATTTTCAGTTTTGTTGTCTCAAAGCTCAATTCAGTGAAAATCCTTCTGTGTTTCCAGCAGAAATCCAGAACCAAGCTGTACTGTCAGTGTTGGAAGAGATAATAACCAACATAGCAGTAAAATGGTTGTGGAAACACTCTGTTGGTGAGAGTGTGTGTCTGCCTCAGGGGTTAGAAGGTCTGTGTCACACACACAATGTTGACCTGTATCTTAATAAGATCAAAGTCCTTTGTGGTTCCATGTTGTGATGATGGGGAGCACACTGGACTTTTAAATCCACTGATATCTTAGATCAAAGCATTCAAATCAAAGAAGTGATTATATTCACTATTATATTATTAATTTCACTACAATATTAAATGAATATAAATAATTTAAATGAAAATCCATAGTCTGCTGTGTTAAATATTAGATTACTCTGCAGTGTACTGCTCATGTTTAAAGACATTCATGTTTCATTTGTTAGTGAACTTTATTTTCCATATTTTAAGAATCAGCAGAAATAAGTTTTTCATATATGCAAACATAGTCAAACTGGTATCCAATAGCAACAACAGAATCTAATAGAAACAGAGTAGAATGGAACATTCTAAAAACATGATGTCATTTGGAACATCCATCAAATACATGATGACATCATGATTTCCAGAATGTTGCTGAACACCTGCACCAGGTTCAGAGTCAGATTTCACAGAGACAGCAGTCTGAGGAAGTGTGGTCCTGATCACACGCTCCACCACCCTCACCACTCTGCTGGAGTTTCCTTCTGTCCTCCACTGTGCAGCTGCTGAACCACACCGAGCAGCTGAACATCAGGAGGCTCTCTGTCACTGACTGATAGAAGTTCATCAGCAGGTTTTGAGGGAGGACAGCTTGTTTTTATCTTCCTGAGGAAGTAAAGTCTCTGTTGGGTCTTCTCCACTTGGTGAGAGGTGTGTGGACCAGGTGAGGTCAGCTCAGATGTGGACTATATATACTGAATGAAGACAGGAAACTGTGCTTACTATCTGAAGTATGTTTAAGTCCATCATTAGTAACAATAACTATCGTGGCTATTGTGTAGTGTTTACTGTCTAAAAAAATATTTGTATTGACCATATTATAGACTCAATGTCGTGACATATCTCAGCCACTAGGGCAGTAGCTCTCTCTGTCTCCTGCAGCAGCTAAACCTCCACCTGTGGCTCAAACGACCAAACATTCAATTATTTTTAGAAATTTAACCTTACATGACAGGTTGATAATTTGATGTCACTGTTGTTTTTTATAAAAAAAAACAAAAAAAACACAAGCATTGAGTTATTTCCACAAAACAAATCTTATATTGAATATATTTTTATGGTGTTATATTGAATATATCTCTATGACTTTCTGTGTCTTATACTGTATTTGAATTTCTCTACTTCAGTTCAAATCACCTACTGTATGTTCTTCTCTAATCACAGTGAATAGCTGACTGAAGATTTGATCATGTGATGACAGGATGTTCTTAATCACACCCCACCCACATACACACCTACACACACACACACCTACACACACACACACACCACACATACACACACCTACATACACACACCCACATACACACACACACAAACACAAACACACACACACACTACATACACACACCCACACACACTCACACACACCACCTACATACACACACCTACATTACCCACGCATACACACACCCCATACACACACCCACACACACCCACATACACATTACACACTCCACGCATACACACCCTGCCATACACACACCACATACACTGGTTCCACATACACATGCATACACCCAGGCATACACACCTACATACACACACTCCACATACACACACCACATACACACCTACCACATACACCCACGCATACACACCCACACACACACACCAGCATTACACACACCTACACACACCTCATACACACACCACATACACATACACACCTCACACACACACACCACCCACGCATACACACCCTCACTCACACTCACCTACATACACACACACACACACACACACCCACACATACATACACACACACACACTCACGCATACACACCCCATACACACTCACATACACACACCCACACATACACCCACGCACATTACTGCATACACACACAATACACACCCACACAATAGTGCAGTTTATAACTAGCTGGTCTGAGCGGCAGAATAGTATTAAATTATTGTTACAAGTATGAAACCACATAATTATTGGTACAGTATTAAATCACCATGGTGAAATGATTACAATAAATCATCATTTTGATCTGCCCTGTTTAGGAACACTGCTGCCTTCCGCTGTTGTACAGCGCTGGCTCTTGACAAGTGTCAGCTTTACTCAGAACTTCCTGTGTTAATTTCAAAATAAAAGCCCCTGGTGTTTGTCAGTTTAAGATCCCGCTTGTTAAGGCTTTTTATTTTGACATAATAAAAGTATAAGAATAAAATCCCCAGTGCAGCTTGGCTGGCTTGATGTGGTATGATGGGCTTGCAGATTGCAGAGCTGTCATTGATATATTATCTATGTTAACACTGTTCAAGATAGTCATTGATGACTATTATGTTGTCATTGATTGATAAATCAATCAATGAAATTGTTTTGTTTTGGGTTTTTTGTAGAAAGTGGTTATGACAATTGAGAGCTGACAGAAAAAGGTAGATTAAAATTGATTAACTGTTTAGTTGTTTGTGATTGAATGATGTATTATAAATGCCAGTTTAGTAGAAGCTTTACTCAGTATCATTTACAGTTAGTAGTAAGAAATCATTATGATTATTTTATTGTTGTTGTGATTTTATTCAGTATCCTTGACAAGTAGTAGTGAGAAATTGTTGTGATTGTTTGTTTGACAAGTTCTATGTCCAGAGTTCAGTGTTAGTTTTAGCTAATTATGTATCAGAGCTACCATGCACACATGGAAAGTTTGAATACTGCAAACCATCAAACTTAGTTCACCAAACGGCTACTCTAGATGGAGCCAAGTTCATTTGTAGGAGCAGGAGTAGGTTGAGTGGTGGACCAGGAGTAGTGATACAGTGGGTGGACCACAGATTTGATATGATAGGGTCTCTTAACCTAAGGCAGCTCTTGAGATTCTTGGACCTCGTGTCCAGTGATTCAATTTGCTTTATAGACACACAAATCAAATAACCAACTTCTTTATGTTTATTTGACAAACTACATGACTAAACTACGAACAGAAACTATTTCACTACATTGTAGCATAAATAGTGTAGACAGATTAGTCAATCATTAATTAATATCAAATCATGTATTTATAAACAATACCTTTAAGTTATTGATCATAAACCAAAATTACCTTTAATAGTAGAAATTATCAGGGTCCACCCAGTTTTGCTAAAACAGGGAAAACTATTAATAGAGTCTCTTAATCTCAGGGTGCTAAGCAGAGTTCTTGACCTAGTGTACAGTGATTCAATTACTTTATATACACACACAAATCAAATAACCAAGTTCTTTATAAATGAGATGTTTATTTGACAAACTATAACCAGACTACTACTGTCACAGAAAATAACTAATAATAAATGATTGATTTGACAAACTAAATGACCAGGCTACTAACAGAAATAATAATTGTTTCCCTCCCCCTCCCAGCATGTGGGAGAGGGAGAACAGAGATGCAGTGGAGAGGATGAAGACCAGAACTTGACTGACTGAAGGACTGAAGAAGAGTAGAGAGAGCACTCAGACCAGCTGAGGCTTTTTATGATCTTTGTTGAAGGTCCAGTGGGGTGTGACCACTGGTTCCTCCCCATCCACCAAGTTAACTGAGATGATATTCTTTTAACTTACTTAATGTTAATACTGCTGTGTTTACTTTATTAAAGTTTCTCTATGTGAAAGCTTCCTCTCTAGCTGTAAAATGACACCAAACAACCTATAGTAGGAAACCACAGAACAAAACTTGACCAATTGAATTGAAATCAATCAACAAATTAACCAACACAGATGAACCATGATATCAGAGCATGTAGGAAGGTGTACTACAACAGGCAGATCTATGTATGATTGTGTCTGTCGAGTTAATCCACAACCAATCCCACATGTCACATTTAGTCCTTATCAGAAGGAGGAAAAGGAAGAGGATCTATGTGGAGACTGATCTTTGACATTGTAACAGTGATACTTATATGACAGTAGCTGAGGAATGAAAGCATAGTTAACCATTAGAATCTTAATGTAATGTTCTGTTCCAGACAGGGAGAAAGGAAGAGGTCCATTAAGCTTTGGATGTGTCTGCAGGATTAAAGCAGGAATGTGGGCAATAAAACTCCTCCTCCTGTGTATGTCCTGGAGTTTCTTGGGTCAGAGAGGAGGAACTGGTCTTATCTGTTTATTTTGCCAGTCATAAAACTTAAGCCTTAAGCACTTAGGTGCCACATAGTGTCAGATGGATTTCCTGGGAGATACTCAGAAATGAGAAGAGTTAAGTTCATTATTTATGTTCATTGATATGCTACAAGAGGAACGAGCGAGATTAACTGTGCACGAGGGTCCATTTACATTGATATTTCATTCTTAATATATTATTGATTAATAGTTTATTTAGTTTATAAATTATTGACTAATAAATTGTCATTTTACTTTTAATGATTATTTCCACTTTGATTGTTTTTGTTTTCATTTCAGTGCAATAACAATATTTAATAACCTGACATTTAATCACGATTATATTTGTTATTTTAAAGGCTAGAAATGCATATAGATCTTCAGCCTATATAAACTTTTATTTTCTCCCCAGCTTTCCTAGTTTACAACATTAAGTAAACTTTGCAATAACAGAAAGAGGACTTCACCACAGGTGAACGTCCTGCTTGCTGCAGTATCATGGGGGGGGGATGCATAACTCAACGATGGCAACACAGATAGCTCAAAATACAAGCAAATTCAAAGTTACTTCTTCAGTAAAACATCATCATAAATCAATGTAAACCATTAAACAATAATAAATGGGGCTTATATCCGGCATCTGTGATTCTTTATTGATAGGATAATTTGATCAGTTTAGGAGTGGCAGTGATTTACAGCTATTTGAGCTGGTGATCAGCTATTAAACAGGTGGCTCACCTGTTCAGACAGGGCACGGAGGTGTAACTGCTATTGATCAAATATGAAATAGAATGATCAGATTCAGAACAGCTTCAGGTATGAGGAATTTGACTCTGATTTACAGCACTCTCAGCACACAAGGTAAAGAAATAATAAAATATGTCAAAGGTAAATAACAAGGCACCGGCACTGGATTCAGGAGTGACGGTGAGGAGAAGCGCTCCCTTTTTTTCAGGTGTAGAGTGAAACCTCACCAGTGATTCAAAGTTTGTACTTTACTGTAATAAACATTATATTGTTGAAAAGCTCAATTTATCTGCTTTCAGAATCAAGTGAATGCCTTCAATAGCACACACTGATCAGGAGTTACAGTCATCAGAAGAGAGGCTGTGAAATCTGTCGGCGCGACAGGTCTGGTGTCATTAAGAGGGCGTTGAATAAACATTTTGAGTTTGCAAAAGTCTGTCATTTTTATTGTCACTGCTTTGATTGTCAATATTGGACATTACAACCATGTCTTTAAGCCTAAAATGATGTAGTACAATGTAGAATATTTTCCACTCTCCGCATTGTTGCTGCCACTTTATGAACCATTGCTGGTGCTAGCTTCTGCTAGTTGTACAGTAAAGCGACAAGCATCATTTTGTACCATAACCTTGGCCTACTTACCAGCTATTGGTCTGCTCTGATTGCAATTTGCTTGATTACTATGAAAATAAGAGCATAGTTAATATAGCTGAATCATGATTAACAAATGCTTCATGCTATCAGTTAAGACATACTGTATCTATACAGCTACATGTAGACCATATCTTTTTCATGTTTAGCCTTCATGTCAACTTAGCTGTATAAACAAAGATACAATAATTATTTACATATATAATTATATATATACATACATATACATTATATAAATATACACAATTCACCTTCATGCAGAGACAATTTGATCTTTGCATTTATTTGACTCCAGCTATGTATTCTTATGTGTGTGACTGATGTGTGTGTGTGTGTGTGTGTACACATGCATTATGCATTAAGATACATTAATCGTAATAATGCACTATCGATTTTTGACAATACTTACTTACTTTGGTTGCCCGGTAACTGAATATGCAAATAATAGATGGTACAGTACAGATCAAAGCAGATTAGAATACAGATCAAAGCAGATTAGAATTCAGATCAAAACAGATTAGAATACAGATCAAAGCAGATTAGAATACAGATCAAAGCAGATTAGAATACAGATCAAAGCAGATTAGAATTCAGATCAAAACAGATTAGAATACAGATCAAAGCAGATTAGAATACAGATCAAAGCAGATTAGAATTCAGATCAAAACAGATTAGAATACAGATCAAAGTAGATTAGAATACAGATCAAAGCAGATTAGAATACAGATGAAAGCAGATTAGAATACAGATCAAAGCAGATTAGAACAGACGGAACACAACTGAAGTGTTTAACAGAAGACACGCTGCTCATTTCACCTGAGAAAGTGAAGACAAAACTTTTGAGCTAGCTGATCCATCAGTTATCGGCATCAAGTAAGTACACAAATACATAAAGTAAAGCACTCATTAACCAGCTATTATTATTATTACCAAAACACATTTCACCAATGGTCTGTTAGCTGTCAATACAACACTGTTCTACAAAATTTCTCAAATTTTAAAGTACCTGCTCCACTTCATATTGTATCATATATTATATTATTGGAGTATGAATGCTGATACATCAACATGTAAGCTGTATTTGGGGACTGGAGCCTATCCCAGCTGTCTTAGGGTGGAAGGCAGGGTACACCCTGGACAAGTCTCAGTTCATCACAGGACACAGAGAGACAGACAACCACTCACACTCACATTCACACCTACGGTCAATTTAAATTAGCCATTAACCTAATCCCCATGATGTTTTTGGATGGTGGGAGGAAGTCAGAGTACCCAGAGACAACCCACACAGACACGGGAGAACACAGTAAGGCCCTGGGGCGGGAATCGAACCCAGTACCTTCTTGCTGTGAGCACATCCAGCTGGCGAGAGTCACATTAGTTTCTTGCAGTGAAGTTCTGTGAAAATATTGATCTGCTACATCAAGCATTTTTTTCATTAATATTGACGTCTAATGTATATATATATATATATATATATATATATATATATATATATATATATATATATATATATATTAATATACATATACATATATATATACGTATAATATGTATATATGTATATATATATATATAATATACAATATACAATTTATATATATAATGATATATTATATATATATATAGTATATATATATATATATATATATATATATATATATATATATATATATATATATATATATGCATGTATAATAATTTTGTTCTTGTGCATTATGAAAATAAAGACTCTTGAACCTTGAATCAGCAGTCCAGCAGGACAACAGATTAGCAGTGCATGGAGTCAACCATGTAAACTTGTGTGGAGCAAATGTTTGGCAGCTCATCACCTCCAACACGTCAACTTGCAGACTAAAGTAAGCTTGTCTGGAACAACGATGGAATTTGAACTTGGAGAGCATAATTGATCTCAGCCACCTCGTCTACTGTATCTGATGAATTACAGTAGCGTCTGATCCAGGAGACCTTCAAGAGTCTGGAAAAGTATGGATGAGATGATCTACATGGAGCTACATGGCAGCATTCCACACAGGGAATTAGCTCAAATAGTAGAGTGCTTGCTTAGTATGTGAGAGATAGTGGGATCGATGCCCACGTTCTCCACAATAGTTCAGCTTCTATCTTGGCTGCTTTAGCGATAGTCCCATTGTTCAGATCCCTTTATGCAAAGAGTTGGAAACCTTTTTGTAACACGTCTGGTTTTCATGTAAACTTTTTAAAATTTGAAATAGTTTGCTTTGGAAATGGTCTTGAAGACCTGAGCTGATTGTTCCAGTAATAATGAAGCATGTTATGTTTTGGGCAAAATATAAGGACAAACTGTCTCCATTAAGGAAGGAATTCAAAACCAGTGGTGGAGTTCCACGGTGATAGTTGCAGATCGGCAGTGCATCCATGTGCAATACCACACATGGATGAAGTGTTTGTCGCACCATGCCACAACACAACATGCAGAAACACGCACTTTGCATCGGATATCAGCTGATCTTTTATGGAATTAAAGTTTTCACGGATAATATACAAGCATCATTAGATGGAGCTTGATGCATACATGCATGTCCGATCCTAAAACCTCTCTCTGCTTCAAATATTTCTTATCTTTGGTCATGTTTACATGACATGTTTCAAAGACATCAGTGTATTGTGTACATATACATGGGAGAAGTACATACAAAATTGTAATTTCCAATACTGACAAGCAACATTTATGTGTATTTTTAAATTTACACACTGTCATAAGCAGGGTAGATTTTATGAGTAGCTACTTGAAGATCTGTGCTACTTAGATGTTGATGAATGCAGAATCCATTAAATTAGCTGGCTGACCAAACTTTGACATTTTAAATAGCACAACTGACATATACAAGGCATACTATAAACTTATTTGGGAATGTGATTTCCTTTCTCCTAATCCTGCCCTTTCAAGGGCTCTTTTCACGGATGGACTTGTGCGTCATAGTTCTTTCTTTTGGCCAAACAGAGGAAAAGGTGTGTGTATGTGGTCTTTCTCTTTTTTGGTATTAATGTCTGGTGGGTTGACCTCTGTAGTAAACCTCATGCAGGGTAAGGACTGAACAGCCTCAAAACCTCAGCTGGAAGAATTAAGAAAAAGTAAAGGAAATAGAATTCAACTGAACTTTATTTTGAATATGTTCAAAGAACCAGAATGAAAAAATAAAACAAAAAAGAGATATAATTATAAAAAACATCCAGACATAAATGGCGAGATAAACATACAGCCCAACAATTCCTTGGATTACTGGATAGTTTTGTTCAGAAATTAAAATGAAGGCACAACAGCAAGATAGCATAATGAAATTTAAATTATGGTATTCTAAACATTGATGGTGGGATCAGGATCATGCTGAATTAATAGTATTGTCAACATATCAATGAAAAGTATACAAGGTCTAAGGGGAGGAATTGATCCTCACCAGAGGAGTTCTAAGAGAGTAGATGTCTTTTCCTGTATTCTGGTACCTTTAAATAGGTCGTTTGATAGCCACTTTTAACTGTCTATACAAGCATGAAGAATGTATAACTTAAAAATTGTAATGACGATTGTATTATCATAATTGTTATTATTATAAATTATAATAATATATTGGTCAAGAGGAAGTGTTGGCACCAGTTCATATATTAAAAAGCTAGAAGTGCAGAAATGGATTGGTAACAGCATACAGTATGTATACAGCAGAATGCATAGAGATGTCCACACATCGCCCATGATCCACATTAACAGGCTCGTAGACCAGATTTTCAGGCTTAAGTAACGCCCATTTTCACATGAATATGTATGTGAGTGAAGACAGTGTACAAAGAAAAGCCTCACAAGTATGTTCTACCTTTACGCATATGATAATATTGTGGGTGGCTACTACGAAAAATGTGTCTTGAGCTGTAATGATTTCATTGACAATAAATCAGACCTGCAGCTACTTGCATGTTAGCTTGCAAGCTTGAAATCTTACCTCGAACATCATGGCGATCAGAAGGTAAAAGTGTTGCTGTTGTTTTTGTTGTTGTTGACAACGTGGTCGGAGAAAGACCTGAGTTGAAACCTGCTGTTTGGGGCTGATTTTGTTGCCGTTCCAGGGCAGCTGTGGCCTCCCTCACAGCTGTGGCACAGATTTCAACATGGTGGGGAAGTTCCTGCTGTTTCTGACATACACCACACAGTCTATGGTACCAACATGACCTTCTCACTCTCCTCTTGTCTCTCTTCTTGCTCCAGTGTTGAATATGCACACCGCCTCCTATCGTATTAGTTCGTAGCTTACGGTCAGTCAGACTGAGGGCAGTCAGAGGCCGCTGACGTTACGCTCCTGTGGGATTGCGAATTCAAATTGATTTATTACTGATTTATTTTATTCATGAGTCAAAAAAATTCAGCTATAAATGAAAAAGCATTTCTGTTAACGCATTTTAATTTGAATTATGGTACAGATTCGCTTCCATATCCTAGTTAACTGAGTGAGAGAGTGAACAAGACAACAGTTCTTATTTAGTGGGGAAAAAAGTTCAGACTCTTTTTTTGCTGACTAACCTAGCAAATGTTATCGTTAGCGACCGTTAGCAGCATTGCTAACATTAGCTAACAAAGTAGGAATAGAAATCTGCTTTGAGGTGTGAAGCACACCAGTCATCACAACATATTTTTGTTGATTTAAACCACTGATCCTGTGTTTTCAATTCATTTTTACCACTTATTTACTGTTAAAAGTTATCTGTTGAGAGAGACAACACTTACCTCTCTAAGACTCAGAGCGTGAAGCAGCTCCAGTGACACAGCAGAATTACAGCAGAGGCGTTCAAGGACACTGGGAGACTGAAGGTGAGGGACGTTGTAGATCATGGCTAACATTACTGTCTTTAAGAGGCTGTAGGAGGCTAAATGTCAAAGCTATTGAAGCTACTGCAACCATATGAAAGTAGAAAAACTAACAGACGGACAAAAAAGACGAGTGCGCAGGCAGACACTGTTGACAGGTGTGGTGGATGTCAGACGTTATTTCATTCATAAATATGTGAACATTATCAAACCCTCTCAATCATTCTAAAGATTCATTTATTTAAGTATTGACTCATTAACTCGACTCTTGGATCTGATCTGAAACACATCAAAATTAAAGAACAGATATCAATTATGAAACAAATATAAAACTAGAATAATTTCTACTTTTTCCATTTCTTTTCAAATCTTAAAGTGGTGTTAAATGGTCAAATTAAACTATGTGTTTTGGTGTACGTTATTGCAGAAGTAACTCTGTCTCCATCTGCTGTTATGAGCTCCTCAGATCTCTCCTGTCTCTCCTCACCTTCACTCAGCCCAGTGAAGGCTGCAGCATGCACTGTTTAACTCTCACGCCTGGCTCTATCCATGGCGCCGTATAGGGGAAAATTTAGGACAATTCCAAGGGCCCACGACTGACAGGGCCCCAAAAAATAGGTAAACACCAATATAAAATTATTAAACCATCATCATTGAGTATATATACAGTAACACATGAGCAGTGGTTGTCCTGCTCATGTTTATGTTAACTGGACAATTACATTCAGTTGTGTGTCAGTCTAACCTCTGTATGGGACAGTCCAGTCCAAGCAGATAAATGTGAACTGAACTCAGGGTTCAGGGCTCTCTGTGGCTGAGATCCTTCCAGACCTCTGTCATTCAGAGCCCAGCTGTCATACTTTACCTGTGACCTGAATAAAGATCTGTGAACTGCTTTTTAACACAGTTCTCTGGTGTGTTTTCTTGGGGCTTCCAACTAAAGAATCGGGCTAACAGTGTTCAAGTTGTACAATAGTTTATTGTCATTTTATTCCTCAATTTGAATGATTTTATTCTCTTTTATCAATCACTTATTTGACTGTATTTAACTTATAAGATGTTATGGTTATTTTTATTCATCTAGTTTTACTTCACTGTTTTTCTACTATTACTGTTATGATAGCTTTTAATTTTTCACAGTTTGCACAGATTCTTTGGGCTTGTCAGTCATCTGTGAGTCACTTTGAACTGCACTAACCTGTATGAAAGTGTCATATTTATTTGTCCTATAGAGGAGCTAGTGGTGCTAACAGGAGGTCACTGACAACACAAGGAAGTGCAATCAATGACCAGGTGTGAAGCAAATGTTGGTGGAGAAACTGCTGGAAAATGTCTGTGTAAAATCCATGTGTGTGTTTCCTAGTTGCCAACAAGGTGATGAAAAGAGGAGCTGTGTGATGGACAGACTGACTGCAGAGACAGAAAGTGACTGAAGCACGGCTGCTTCAGCCCAAGAGGAGGAAGGAGATCTTTACCTTTCTACCAGTTTTTACCACATAATCAGAGCTTTTGCACCTCATATTTATTCTTCTCTGCACTATGTTTACATGTCATGCACCAAGATACCAAGCTAAATTCCTTGTTTATTTTCAAACTTACTTGGCAACAAAACTTCTTTTTGATTCTGGTTCCATAGAAGAAGACAGATGTTCTCCATGTTGTCGACGTTCACTCTGTACTGATAACAGTAGTAGTAGCTGCTTCAAAGCGTCTGCTGCTTAGCGTGTCTTAATTGCCAATATGAACAATAATTATGGAAATATTGGTGTTTGCTGAGAACAGGCTTCATCATGTCAACAGTGTCCTGTCAGATGAACACAGCGGTCACACCAGGATGAAGGTAAGTGGTGTAAATTGTTTGCTTGTGATTTCCTGACAGACCTAACAAAGCATTAATACAGCTTTTTTAAAGTCAGTATAATTATGTATTACTTCAGCATCACTTTGATTATTTTTTTGCATTGAATCGCAGCAAAACTGTTTGTCACACATTTATCAAACTGAGCATTGTAGCAATGCTAACATTAGCTTTCATTTACAGGCTACCAATTCATCACCTTTCCTCAAATGTGCTTAATAAACTACACATACAACATGTAGTAATATTTGATTGAGACAGACAAGTAGCTAAACATTTACATTAATATCAAATTTACATACAACTTATGTTTAAACACACCAAGCAACACAGAGAGGGAAATGCTAACAGCTAACTGCTGCTAATGACCAGAGTGCATTAAGCACCACTGTTAATGTGTGTAAACAACAGGTGTAGTGCTTTAGAAGAACCAGTCTATGTTTTAATATGCAGGGTTATTAGCTCTACAACAATAAGCTCCAGATTTGTGGAGAACTGGAAACAAGCTGACCAAGGATGTTTTCACATCTAGTCCCCTTTAAGTGAACTGAACTCAGTCCTCTGTAAGTGGACCAAAATAGGCGGTGGGCAGGCGCATATCTGCTTTAGTTTTGAAAAATAATGACCCTAGTGAGGGAGGACCTGGATCTTTACATTTTAACTTTATTTTTTTTCAATCAGATTTTCTTTGTTGGCACTCGTGATTCTTGCACATTTTCCATAATCATAGTTTGAAGTTCGTTAATTTTGCAGGCAAACGCTGCAGCTTACTATATCAGCTAAACCAATGGCACGCACTCATCAAATCACGTGACGTTGTTCAGCCAATCAGGCGTAGATATGTGAAGAACAGCTGCTGCTCTCAAAATCTAACTCGTGGATACGAAGTGGAGACAGAGATACAGCCATGGAAAAACTACATGAAATATTTTGAGCTAAATAAGCAGCGTCTACGTGTTAGGTAAGTATTAATGCTAGCTATGGTATTTATTTGATGTATAAACTTTGGCGAGTGACATTTATAATTGTAAAGGTAACGCTAACTGTTAGCCTAGCTAAATCCTACCTAGTGTTAACAACTTGGGCTCACTTAATCAGTTAAATAAGCTCAAGAGACCTGAATCTATATTTCGATATCGCTAACTATTCTAATGGAATCAATATTACATTATTCATTTAACATGATGTAATAACCCAAAGTGTTGGAAGTCAAGCGTGTGGTAATTTAGCAGCTGAAAAACCACACACTCACAGTGTGTGAGTATAATTAACGTTACTAGTTAGTTTATTTAGTGTATTTTATTGGTGTTACCTGTACTACTTTACTTGCCCGCCCATCAGTCTAGTGTCGTTTGTAGTCAGTGGTCAGCGTGAGGCTGAGCTCAGAGCAGCCTTCTGCGACTTAGCAAGTTTTCTGGGGAAACCTGAGCATAATTATATATTTTAGTAGTTAGGCTAATATTTGATACAACATGAACCTTGTTGTCTAAGTGTAGTTGTATTTTAATCAGCTTAGTGGCACATCAATTGTGTGAAATGTAAATTCATTAAACACTAACAGACTAACTATATTCCCACTAGGTGATACTCCCATGATGGATAATGAGAAATGGTGGTCAAACCATACACTGTTGGTGAGTTCATTTAATTCTAATAATTATTTGTTAATTCACCATCAAACATCTGCTAAGGAACACACTGACAGGAACAAACAACAGAACACATAAACACAGTACTGGTTGATAAGAAGGGTTAGCATCAAAGGTTAGTAGCTGGCCCTGGAACCCCTCGTCATCTTCAAATGACCTGGTGTATGTCCTGGAGTTCCTTGGGTCAGAGAGGAGGAACTGGTCTTATCTGTTTATTCTGCCACTCATAAAACTTAAGTCTTAGCACTTAGGTGCCACATAGTGTCAGATGGATTTCCTGGGGAGATACTCAGAAATGAGAAGAGTTAAGTTCATTATTTTATGCTCATTGATATGCTACATATTCCCCAAGATCATTCATATCCAGCCCGATGCTGGATTATGAAAGATCTTAGAACGTGATGATCGCCCCCACAGGTAGACGCATACACATTTTCAGATCAGAGTTGATGCTGTTATTTTATTTACTTCAAGAACATTCAAACAAGGTTTTAATGTGGGTTATTTGTTGAGTCCATTAATTATAAAGAAGACTTAAGATATACAAATTCAACAGTTATAAAATAAAGTAAATAGCATTATCATTCTCAAATTAATAACTCTGGTCTTAAACAGCCTTGTGGTCGTAACGAACAAGGTTCTATTTCCGTTCAGGTTGACTGTATAGATTGACTGTATGAATGATAATTGCTGTAGGAACTTTTGTTTTTAGCAGTTTCAAATCGTACATGCTTAAGACAATTTTTTTTTTCAGGACAACATATCAAATTCCATGTGATTAATTTGCTTCAGAATTCTTTTTTTTTTTTCTCACTGAACAACAGAAACACATCATGATGCTCAAGAAACTCTCAGCTCTGACTGGGTGCCAATCACTTTTTATTATGGTCACTTAAATTTAATATGCTTGTTGAGGAGCATAAGTCCTGAGCTTTCATCAGGAAATGGTCATTTAATTTTAGACTTTATTCCATTTTGTTCCTATTTGAGTCTATGAACCCATCAAGTATTTAATATTAAGTAAAACAGAAGAAAAACAAATTGATCTATTCCAGGAGTGGTTAGATAGCTTTGGTGCATTCATTCTGCCTTGAAGACAGGGACTTCATCCTGTTCAGCTCCTGGTTGAGTTGCATACAGAGTATGGACTCTAAGTTAGGGAATGCAGGCAAATGGAGGACATCAGTGGGCACTGCTCAGTTTTAGACATTTCATACCTGCAGTATTTAATTAAAATTTCCAAATTAGATTCACGTCTGTGTCTTAGAGTAGTTTCTAAGTCAAGAGGTCCACTGCTAACTAATGAGACTTAGAATGAGACACAGTGTCATATTTTAATTTTTCTTTTTTTTTAGAATATATTTAGTATTTTAACCAATCATTGCTTTAGTAACAATGTATCTCAGTGGACTGAGAATTAATCAGTCATTGTGATGCATTGTGTAGCATTAACCATCCTACTGTTAACAGAAGTTGGTCCCTTTGTTTATTCAAATATTGCATGAGTAATGCTTTTAAATTGTTTTTAACAATTATGCTATGATATTTGCTTGAATAATACAGTTTCAGTTTATCCTATATCAAACCCCAATGATCATTTAACCAATTCACAAGGTTGCATTTAGTTCAGAAAGTTTTTTTTTTTTTTTGGTCACAAGGTTTACTGCACGACAGCATTTAGTGCACTAATTTTTATCTTTACTCCAAATTTAAATCTTCAGTTAGATCTCATTTCATTTTAGTTGAGGCTTTACTGTTCCATTTAGGTAGGTTTTCATTAGTTTATTCTGTTCATTAAGGTGTTAACGTTCTAATTCAGACTGTTGAGTCTATACTGTTTCAGGTCTGTCAACAAACAGTAGAAGTAGGCCCCATGCTCACCTGATTGGACAGCTCAGCCTACACATTAATGTTTACATTCATCAGGTTTACAGCAGATTACAGGTGTGCTCTATCCTGCGGCAGAGATTCACAATAACATAAAAGCTTCCGGAGACTTAGGTAAGACTTAACAATATTTGGGATCGAATATTTGATTCTGGTACAACGCAGCAATCAATTTAAGCAAGGCCTTAATGATGAGCGTGCAGTTCTGCCTGTAAATTCAAATAAATATAGGTACAAGTTAGTGAGGCTGTAGCCTTTCTTTGTCGTTCACTACCAGTAGAGGCGTTACTGTGGCAAATTTAATTTCTCATGTTCTGACTTAGATAACAGACTTTAAGACTTGCTAATGTAACGGATACCAGGATGTAGCACCCAACTACAGATATATATAGTACCTGGAAAACAGGTTAAAGAGGTTAAAAGAAGAAGACAGCAACTTGTTGACATTAGTTCACCGCATTCTCTCTCGGTTATGATTTATTCACAAAATACAAAAATACAATAAATCCTTAATCTGGCTACTGCTTGCCTTATTCCTACCCATATGTATTTATCCAGCATCCTACAATACTGCATCTGATGTTCAGCATATCATACTGCACTGGTCTTCTGTCTATCTAGACATTCACATATCCATGTCCATAAACATCACATTTTGAATCAATAATACAAAGAAAACACAATAGCACTTTCTATTATCTTCTTATCCACATTACATTCAATACCAACACCTTGTAAACTCTGTGTCACTCATGCTTACATTATCACTTCCCCAATTTCTCTTGGGTAATCATTTGACTTGCATCTGGAGTGCATTTCAAATTAAAACGCTAAGAGCATCAATAGGACTAGAACAACGACAGTAGCAGTACCCAAATAAACCTATTTACAATAGTAGAATGTTTTAGCAAAGCGTTTACTGCCTTCAAGATGTACACAAAATAATAAGTGAGCCAGCCATGTGAACCAAAAGCTAAATCTGCCTAAATACTGGAGGAGGTGATGCCCAAACACTTTACTATTAGCAGGGAAAAAGACAGAAAACAACGTGGACCACCGCCATTACAGAGCGTTCGACCCACAACTTCAAAAGGGAAACTATTCCATTTCCACTCTCCCATTTTGCACACAAATTTGAAATAAAGGTACATTCAGTTAAGCCGAATGTTACAGAGGCATTAAGGTGTATTTTGGTATGTCTGTATTGTTTTACTCACCTGGAAAACAGGTTAAAGAGGTTAAAAAGAAGAAGACAGCAACTTGTTGACATTAGTTCACCGCATTCTCTCTCGGTTATGAGAAGAACAGCGCATCGCTAAACTACACTCCAGCAGACTGGAGGTGAACCTTGTCCAACACTACCACCTAGTGACCACAGTTATTGTTTTATGATGAAACTGGAATACAGTGACACTATCTGAGTTTTATTCTTTTTTTTTAAAAAATAAAATAAACAAAATACAGGCAGACTCAAAACACTTTAAAACAAACAAAACAATCACACTAATGTGATCACACTTAGTGGGCATCACACGCTCCTGACAAATAAAGATGGCTCCTGACATTTTCTCCAAAAACTCACAAACTCGAAACAACCTTCAGGTTTCCTTTTCTTAGATATCTAACAAGCTAACATTGTGGGTGGGATGTGTGTGTTGAGGACAAGATAAGGATGTGGAGTGCATGGCGTGTAGAAGATCGGGTGCGAGTATGCGACCAAGGGTGGAAGGTATTGCATCAGTGTGTGTGATGTATGCTCAACAGGTAAGTAATGTGCTGGGTGTCGTAAGCTGAGCTAACTTGACCTGCTCCTGTACTGATGGTTCACCTAGTAAATCATAAGTTAGATACTGTCTGGGTCTTCTGTTACGGGTGACCTCCTGAACTGAACTTGCTCTACCGGTGGGGCTGAGAGGTGGATTTGGGGACTGTGTTGAATAATGGGGACTGGGCTGGTGGGCTGGGACAAGGTATGGAGGAATGGCATGGGTATTCCTTTCCTCTTCTCCCCCAGGTTTGGTGACATCCTCTTCCTCAGGTCTGGCTTGGAAGGGTGGGCCCTCCATCTGCATTGTCCCTCTCTTCATCTCCACTCACTTCAGGTAACAGGACGGGATCTGGTGAGTATTCAGGTACAGCATGACTCCCGACCTCAGGTATTGAAATGACAGTGTCTTCTGGTTCAGGAGCTCTTTCCTCTGTTCTGCCCGAGGTGTCCTTATCCAGTATCCACAGTTACTGTCATCATCAGAATCACTGTCAGTGTCATCACTCATGTCTGGCGGTCTTTGTGTCTGACACTCTTCTTTGTTTCTGTCTCTTATTTGTTTTTTTTTCAGGGACAGTTCTGGTTTGGGGTGGGTCATATCCACAGGTAAGTCATTCACCAGCAACAGGAGATGCGATGCAACGTTCTGGTTTTCCTCTGATCTCCATGTTCAGGGCAGACAACGTACACAGGGCTCTCAGCAAGTGGGTTTTGACCACATAGATAGCCTTCTCCCAATAAGACTTCAACTTGCCTGGTCCCCCACGCTGACTGAGGTTTCTTACAGAACTCTGTCTCCTGGTTGCAGTAGACTCTTTTGCCTTCTTGTCATAGGTTACTTTACCCCTTGCACTGGATTTCTTACTGTTTTCACATGCAATCGGTAGGCTTCTGACATTCTTCAGCCCATTTCTCTGCATATCCTTTCGGTGAGTAGGACCCCTTCTCCTCAGTTAATCCAAACAGCAAGTCAACTGGGAGGTGAGGATGACGCGTAAAGGAGGAAAATGGTGAGTAGCCAGTAGCTTCGTGTTTGGTGCAGTTATAAGCGTGTATTACATGCGGAGGTGATCCTTCCACCGCAGTTTTCACTTTCAGTCAGTGTCCTCAGCATCTGGGGTATAGTCCTTTTGGGAGCAGCTCAACCGGATTGCTCTGTGGATGGTAGGTGACGTCCTAGAGTGGCCAACCCGACAGCTGTTGCAGAGTGTGGAACAGTTTTTTCCCATTCACGCCCTGGTCATGATGGAGTTTGATGGTACCAAACGTGGGTATAAAGTCACTAAAGATGGCTTCTGCCGTTTTCCCACTCTTATTCTTTGTAGGTATGCCTGGGCAAATCTAGTGAAATGATCAATCACCACTAGAATATATTCGTACCCTCCAACACTGGTTTCCAGATGTAGGTAATCGATGCACACCAGCTCTAAAGGGAAGTTAGAAGTGATGCTACCCATGGGAGCTCAGTATGTGTGGAGGCTTTAGACTTAATGCATGGGCATTTTGAGTCACATACTCTCTATCTTTTTGGACATGAGGGCCAGAATCTCTCCTTGCTAGGTGGAGCACCCTCTCGATCCCCACATGCCCCATTTCGTTGTGAAGATGTTTCAGAGCGAGTGTTCTGTATTTCTCAGGGAGGACTAACTGCTTGTGCTGGAGTGGTCTTCCTGTAAAGGAGGTCATTGTCAATGTAAAGTCTACTCCATTCATGAAGAAAGCTTCCTGGTGGGCTCCGCTTACAGTTTTGCGCACTTCAGCCGTCAACTTAGTGTTTGACTCTTTCAACTCCATGATTGTATTGATGGCCTGGTCCTCTCTTTGGCCTTTACCAGCTCTTCGTGATTGACAGTCTGCATAGGAGGGCGAACTGCTGGTTAGAGTCAGGGGAGCGATGTTTAGCGCTGCAACCCATGCCACATCTTTTCGTTCTGCTGCCTGACTTCCATCCCATGTCGCCCGCACTGCCTCAGTGGAAAGTTCCTCTGTACAGGCCTTTTCATACCTCTCCATATCCAGGAAGGAGAGATAGAGTGTCCGTATGTTTGACTTTCCAGGCCTGTATTTACATCAAACCTGAAATCAGCAGTTCCCCAACCCACCGATGACCAACAGCATTAAGTTTGGCTGTACTCATGACATAAGTCAACGGGTTGTTGTCGTGTAGATAGTGAAGTGTGGCCATAGTACAGGTAGTCGCGAACTTTTCACAAACAGCCCTTTTTATCAGAGGAACTCCAGCTTCCCACTATGCAGATGAAAATTTGCTTGGCTGGTAACAGTGTTCTAGATCCATATCCAATGACTCTCAGTTTTCCATTTGATGCTGGTACAGGACAGCCCTAGGCCCTGGTCTGAGGCATCAGTATGCAATCTAAAGGGTGGTTAAAATCAGGTACGCCAAACAGGGGTTTGTGAGGAGGTTCACCAGTTGTTCAAGGGCTTCCTGATGCTCAGCAGTCCATGCTATGGGCTCTCTAGAGGGCAGCTGGGGCCGTTTGGCATTTTTACCACGGGTTGGAATTAGGGCCTGCCTGCTTGGTTTGGAGCAACTCATAGATGGGTCTGGCTATTGGGGAAAATCCTGAATGTATGAACGGAAATACCCCAGAAATCCAGTTATTTTCCTCACTTCACCAACTGTTCTTGGTGTCTTACTCATCAGGGCTTCACAGCTTCAAGGTCTCTGGGTCTATTTTGACTCCTTCTGCTGACCAGCGACCCACTACCTGACTTCCTGTTTGAAGAGATCACATTTCTCAGGTCTCAATTTCACTCCGTGACGTTAAAGGGGCCTGGAGAACTTACGGATGGTCTCGACATGTTCATCAAATGTCTTCGCATAACAGAGTACATCGTCAAGGTACGGATACAGCATTCATCCCTGAGGGACAAGCATCTCCTCCATGCTCGCTGGAATGCTGCTGGAGCATTGGAGAGTCCAAATGGAATGCGGACCCACTGTAAAGACCCCACGGAATGAAGGCAGTGAAGGGGCGAATCCTTGGCGATAAAGCCCTGGTGGTAGGCTTTCCCTGATCTAAAATACTAAACCAGGTGTAGCCCCCGAGGTGTCTGTCAGGTCTTGTATCCTAGGCAACGGGTGCGATCAGGGACGGTCTTTTTATTCAGGAGGCGATAGTCAATGCACAGACGCAGGCTGCCGCCCTTTTTCCTGACACAGACAACTGGGGCGGAATATGGGGACGTGGACTTGACTATCCAGCCTTTCATTATCAGTTCCTGTATGTACTCCTTCACCTCCTTAAACAATGGCTTTGGGATTGATGAGTATGATTTCTGAACAGGGATTGCATCATGGAGGGTGATCGTCATTTGCAGACTTGTATACACCCAATGTCATCACTGTCACTGCAAAAGCACCAGCCTCTTCACAGAGCATCTTGTTGACTATTTCCTGCTGATGAGCATCAAGGTGACTGAGGTCGACAGGGGTTGAAATGGGGTGGAGCTGGTGACAGAAGAGGTTACAGGTGAGTATGATGGGACAGAAGCTGGGTGGCGACAGTAGGTGTTGTGGCGACACTGCTGACGGTCACTGGGGCTGGGGATTTTCAGAGTCTGGGGTGATGACCCTTTCAATACAGTGAATACTGCCAAGGGCTGTCTTTCTTGGGAGAGTGACATGCTTTGTTTTGTTCCCCACGGGCACTGTTATATAGGGCTTTCTGGGGTTTTTTACCTTCATCAGGCCTTTTCCAACATCCAATTCCGCAGAGGTATGCCATCTCATCAGGCTCAAACAGGAAGATGGGGTTGGACAGTTCCAGGTGGGGCGGGACTTGGCACTTGACCCAGGCCACCTGACCTGCTGGAATGACAGTGTCTTGTCTACCTGTTCGTAGGTGGCCATAATGCACAGGGGTTTCGTCAGTCTGGATGAGTTCACCAGGAGCTCTGCCTTTTCTTCTGGGATCACCATGGCACTACAGAGCAGGCTGATGAGGGTTGGGATCAGCTTTCAGGTTGTTCCTGTATCATGACTTCCAGCACATTAAACCCAGCAGGGGTCTCCAGGACAAGACTGCTCACAAGAAAAGGGAAAAGTGATTGACAGGTTAGGATTCTCATACACCTTCAAATAAACTGTAAGGGCCACCCATCCATCAAATGGAAGGATTTCACCATTTACTGCATATACTCTCAACTCATCCTCATCATTAACTATCTCATTAAGTGGTCTAATGGGCCAGTCAGGTAAGTATTGTTCTTTCCAAACTCTACCAATCATGCTTACTTGGGCCCCGTGTCAAGCAGAGCACTGACTGCTAAACCGCTTAGGTTACAATGGGTAAGAGCCCTTCTCCCCACAAGCCTGGCAAGGCATTCACTTTTGCTGCACGTACGTCAGGGGTGGGAACAGGGGGATCTGTGTGCTTCTGTATCTGGCTTACCACATTGTCTTTTATTTCAGGGGCGGGCTTTTTCAATGTTTGTCCCTCTGCAAGGACCTCTGTGGCGGTTTCTTCAGGCAGCCCACAGCCCTGTGGCCTTCCTCGCCACAGTGGAAACAGTGAGGGCATTTAGGGAGGTTCTGCTCAACACATTTATCACAGCCATATGGTTTACCTCTTTGCCTGTCTGTCTTGCCTGTTCTGATTGGTGCCTGTTGTTGCATCAACTCTACAAGGCTGGTAAGCTTTGCAACCTTCTCTGTTAACTCTTTAATCGTATCTGGCTTGAGTCCTTTCCTGAACGCTCCTTCTGACACTAGGGAAAGCCTGAGCTGCTGTAACCTCAGCCTCTGCACTGTGTACAGTTGTTGGTTTCTGACGACTGACTAGGCCTGACGTCGCTGCCTTTCCTCTCGCTACTCATTACTTCTCATTTGTTTAAGGATAACCTCATCGGGGACATTTGCATCTACAAGTAATGGTTTGAGCTCTCTGCGAATGTCGTCATGTTTATGGCCTAAGCCTTGATACACAGTGTGGAGAAAAACATCCTGAACTGTACTGAATTGTACTTAACATCAGCGTCAGTATGTTTTGAGGCAAGCAAGATCTTTGCTTAAGACCTATGACCCTGTATAAGAACTGCTGTGGTGTTTCACTATCCTTTGTTTAGTACACATAAGTTCTTGAAACAGCTCTGTATTACTCTGTTCACCCAGGTGGGAGTGGAGAAATCCTTCAGCTCATCAACCGTTAGATCGTCCTTCACCATCAACATGTCTTTAAAGTTCCCAGGTTTGATAACTCTCAAGACTGCTCTGACCACGTCTGCATCACTGAACTGTTCCTTTAACCCCTCCTCAATTTGCCTGCAGACACTGCTGTAACTCATGTCTGACCCCTGATCCCCAATCTGACCTCCCCGGACCTTAAATTCCCTGCGATGGAGGTAAGAAAGTTCTTGTAGGGAAACCATTTTGTCTGGTGTCACATGTGTAGGGTGTACACTTTACCTCTGGTGTCTGGTGATTCTTATCTAGTGCCATGGACTGAACTTTTTTGTGTGACTTAGCAACATTTTGTGGGAGTGGAGGGTAAGTACTGTGCAATCTGTTTACTCAGCTCTTCATAGCTAGTTAGTATCTTCTGTAGTGTTGCATCATGAGTGGTTACATTTTCAACAGTCCCAACATCATTTACCTCAGCATTTACACCATCATGTTGACTGTTAAAATGGAATCCGGATCCACCCTCTTCTACACCCACACACTGAACCTCAATGCGGCTATGAACCAAATCTTTCAACTGCAATAAGTACCCCATGCCGCATCCTCTAACTCCCAGTAAGGGCTTACTGCACATGTAGTCGGTGATGTAGTTGAAGCAACTCTCTTCATCCTCCACAGCGAGATCAGACAGACAAGACTGGTCCATCCCTGGCACAAGGACTAATTCCTTTGAGATTGAAACAGTTCAACAGCAGGTAGAGTGAGCAGGCTCTTTTTGATGGCCCACACCAAAATTTTCCTCTCACTGTCTGCCATAGCTACTTCCGACTCCACTGCACTTGGTACCCAGTCCAGGATCACTTTACAGTCTCTGTCTCTGATGACTAGTTCTTCTTTCCTACACCGCACAGTCCTTACTCTTCATCAGACAGGGCAGCTTGCTTCAGTTGGTGCAGCTGATGCATGCTCCTCTGCCAGTGTACATTCATGTCGGCTCCTGTCATCAGGTCACTTTTGGTCCAAGATATCAGGATCACTGGATCAACGCCCATCCAGCAGGTGGCGCCGATCCGGACGAGCCCCAATAAACTGTAACGGGTACCAGGATGTGCACCCAACTACAGATATATATAGTACCTGGAAAAAAGGTTAAAGAGGTTAAAAGAAGAAGACAGCAACTTGTTGACATTAGTTCACCGCATTCTCTCCGGTTATGATTTATTCACAAAATACAAAATACAATAACCTTAATCTGGCTACTGCTTTCCTTATTCCTACCCATATGTATTTATCCAGCATCCTACAATACTGCATCTGATGTTCAGCATATCATACTGCACTGGTCTTCTGTCTATCTAGACATTCACATATCCCATGTCCATAAAACATCACATTTGAATCAATAATACAAAGAAAACACAATAAGCACTTTCTATTATCTTCTTATCCACATTACATTCAATACCAACACCTTGTAAACTCTGTGTCACTCGTACTTACATTATCACTTCCCCATTTTCTCTTGGGTAATCATTTGACTTGCATCTGGAGTGCATTTTTAAATTAAAACGCTAAGAGCATCAATAGGACTAGAATCACGACAGTAGCAGTACCAAATAAACCTATTTACAATAGTAGGAATGTTTAGCAAAACGGTTTTCTCGCTTCAAGATGTACACAAAATAATAAGTGGAGCCAGCATGTGAACCCAAAGCTAAATCTGCCTAAATACTGGAGGAGGTGATGCCCAAACACTTTACTATTAGCATGGAAAGACAGAAAGACGTGGACCACCGCCATTACAGGCGCTCGACCCACAACAACTTCAAAAGGGGGAAAATATTCCATTTCACTCTCCCATTTTGCACACAAATTTGAAATAAAGGTACATTCAGTTAAGCCCGAATGTTACAGAGGCATTAAGGTGTATTTTGGTATGTCTGTTATTGTTTTACTCACCTGGAAAACAGGTTAAAGAGGTTAAAAGAAGAAGACAGCAACTTGTTGACATTAGTTCACGCATCTCTCTCGGTTATGAGAAGAACAGCGCATCGCTAAACTACACTCCAGCAGACTAGAGGTGAACCTTGGTCAACACTACCACTAGTGACCACAGTTATTGTTTTATGATGAAAACTGGAATACAGTGACACTATCTGAGTTTTATTCTTTTTTTTAAAAAAATAAAATAAACAAAATACAGGCAGACTCAAAAAACTTAAAACAAACAAAACAATCACACTAATGTGATCACACTTAGTGGGCATCACACTAATACTGAACAAATAACAAAAACACACTGAAACAGAACAGGCAGCCAAGCTGCATTATGATTAGTGTATGGGGTCATTTCTGCAGTTATGACTCATTTAATTTAATTAACATTACTTATTTATAGTATTAATACTCTTGATTATTCTGTATTAATACCATATCTGTTTATGTTGTAGTATTTAGTTTGTTTATACTATTCTTTGAATTTTTTTTCACACGCTTAGTTGCCCGGGGTTTTCTACCTAGAGCATTTACCTCTAACGTGTTCACAATTTAATTTTGATAGTCATATTTTAGACATGCTAAATTTTTGTCTTTAAATTTAACCAAAATGCTCCTCTAATATTCCAGCTTATTTTGTTCTGCCTGGAAAAAATTGCAACCTGTAATTGTTTCTTTTACAGTGTCTGATAGGATACCACTGAAGCCCTTCATTTATTTATTTATTTATGTAAATTGTGTTGTTTTATTTGTGTGTACAATAAAACAATCAAATTTGTAAGGCCCGCATGAGCGCCAAATTATAATGTAGTATAAATAGTGTAGAGCAGATTAGTCAAACATTATTATATCAATTATGTTTTTATGAACAATATCTCTTTAAAATTTTTGATCATAAACCAAAATTACCTTTAACAGGAGAAATTATCAGGGCGCCACCCAGTTTTGCTAAAACAGGGGAAAAATTGAATTTGACATTAATTAATAGAGTCTCTTAATCTCAGGGTGCTACAGAGTTCTTGACCTAGTGTACAGTGATTCAATTACTTTATATACACACACAAATCAAATAACCAAGTTCTTTATAAATGAGATTTTATTTGAAAACATAACCAGAAATACTGTCAAGAAAATAACTAATAATAAATATT
>JAQQSB010001752.1:0-11875 GCA_029721515.1 Synanceia verrucosa
CGTAGTGTTGTCGATGTTTTGCCAAGTCGGTTCCCAAGTGGACGAGTGTAAATGCGATGATTATGATGATTATTAGGAAAAAGTATGCATGTATTTTGAGGCGCTATGGTAGTTATGGATGTCCCTTGAAGTTCCTCCCAGTCAATTTTGAAGGCGGAACAAAGAAAGGCCTTCTGTAAGAGTTGGGTTGCTCAGAGGTGAAGAGAGTGGATAGATTGCAAATGTTAGAATTGAAGGGTCCACCTAGGTCGGTTTGGGACATCAATGGAGAGTGGGTGTGGACGGGATGGGGGTGCCTGATTGGTTTGAAAGTATCTATAAATTTAGTTGGGTCACAGTTTTCAAAATTTGTTGAGCAGTTTTAGGGTCCAGTGAATATGACTCTTTCTGTGAAGAATGTATCATGTGAATTTCAGAAGGTAGGAAATGTGTAGCCATAGTATGTTAATATTTTGAGATTGTTTTCTGTGTGCAGTGAGAGCGGGAGAGAAATTAATGATGGGAAGTATATCTCAGCATTGGGGAAGGCAGTTGGACCTTGAAGAGGGCTTAGCTGTTTACAGGTAGTTTGTTTAGCATCTGATCCTTGATTGAGTGCTATGGAAAGACAAGATTTTGGTGGTGGGATTAGGTGGCATTTTTCACAGACTTTAAGGAAATGGTATGAGTTTGCACCTGGATAACTGTCTATTTGGATGTGGGATTGTTATGAGGTGGTATACGATTGACATTTGAGTCTCCAAATGAGGACCGGTTTTCTACCCTTAAAGTGCCAGTCTTGTATTTTCCTGTTGTGGTAATGGTATTGAGGCTTATGTCTAGCGTGAAAGGAAGGACTGAGTTAGTGTAGAGTATCTATGGAAGATTAGTGGATTTGGGGTGAGAAGGAGGGCCTATGGTAGAAGAACTGTGGTTGGGGTCTATGGTTATGTCAATGAGGGGTATGGATTGGGAGGAGAAAGAAAGAGAGAGGAGAGAGGGAGAAGGTAGAAGACAGGAGGATGAGGAGTGCTCATGGTTGTTCAGAGGAATTATTCAGCAGGGATAGAGGTAGGTACTGTCTCCCAAGGCAGACTGGTCAGACAGCAGGTCCCCACAAGAAGGTAGAGAGAGGATTCAGAGGGGTCTTAATAATGCAGTAACCTTTGTTGGACTTGTCTTTTTAGGTGGGACCGATCGTGGCCTGGTCCACCTGAGAGGCAGCAGCACCCTGTGAAAGAGGAGATGTCGCGTTAGTAATGACAGAAACATTAGAGTGACTTTATGTAATTGAATGGAGTTTAACTGGTGGTTGTGGATTGTTCTGTGAAAGGAATGGATCTGGGCCTCTACTTGAAGGTTTGGCCGTTGATAGATGGAGGATTGTTGTTGTGGTGGAACGTTGGGCAAATAGGGATATTTGAGATGTAGAAATGTCCATATTGTGTCGAACGGTGTTGGCGGTCCCAGGTGACTTTCTGGTCCGTTGTGGCAGAGGTGTTGAAGTGGCAGGTTCACGATGGATGTTTGATCGTAAAAGGGTTTGGCTGTTCTGAGAGAAGAGGAAGATTGAGATTTCGTGAACATGTTGTTGGAAGATTGTTCGAACTGTGCTGATTCTGGGGTTAATTGTGGATTTCTGGAGAACGTTGATGCTGGGATTGGAGGTGCTGTGATGATTTTCTACGAGAGTTGATGGCTGGTATTCTGACTTGAATTGTGAGTTCAAGTTTCCTGAGGTGATGTCCAGGAGCTGTCCTGATTGGAATGTTGTTCTGAAGTCATGGATGCCGTGGTGTTGGTAAAGAGGAGGACGGGAGTAGGCTCAGATGGGTAGTGGGCTGGGATGTAGTAGGAGGAGAGGCAAAGACTGTTGAGTTTATGGGGCTTGTGGTTGAGGTAAATGAGGGTAAAGATCTTCTTCGCTGTTGCGTACGGCTAGTTCATTCTGATCAGGTTGGTTTGAGGATTGGCTGTTGGAGAAATGGTAGCAGTAGTGGAAAGATGGTTATTTGGAAATTGTTTTATTGTAGAAGTGTCTGTGAGTTTGGCCTGTAGGTTAGCCAACAGTGCTATGAAACGAGATTACGAGGATAGTAGGCAAGCTGGTAAGGTGTTCTGATAATGATGCTGTAGAATTGATATTTGATGCATCAGTTGGTTGTATTATTGTATTTTTCGCAGTGTCGGTTGCGAGGGTTGATAAACTTGGAGGGTTGACTTGAGGGTATACCAGGGGAAATGATTTGGCGAAGTGCTAAGTCTGTAATCGTTTGTGATGAATTGCCTGAATGATTTGAAATTGTTTGCTAGATGTCTGGTGGTGATCTGGGTGAGCTAACTATGATTGGTTGGTTGACTGTTGAGGCGGATGGGGCCTGTGCCATTGGTCTAGGTGTGTGTGTATTGAGATGCATGAGTGGTTGCGCCTAGCTGCATGTCTGTGTGTAGAAAAGATATGGAGGCCATTTGTGGTTGCCCTATGCCTGCTCTGGTGTTGGAAATGAACATGAGTGGTGGTGCCTTCCTGACAGAGCGTGGTTATCCGGAATCTTGGATGAGGGTCGGTAGATTGGTTGTGTTGTTGCCGATGTGTGACCGTGGTTCTGGTCCTGACGGCAGCGAGATGATGGCAGTAGTTCCAGCCGATGGTAAAATTGTCCAGGTTGATTGTTCTTGATAGAGGTTTGGGTTCATAGTTGAAGATGTACTGTACATGGAAACTCAAGAAAGTGAGTATTTGCAGGCAAATGTTTGTGGTGTTGACTGTCAGAGCAGTGCCACAAGGCGAACTGGCGCAGGCTTCTTATTGAGTGCTATGGAAGACACGATTTGGTGGTGGGATTAGTGGCATTTTCACAGACTTTAAGGAAATGGTATGAGTTTGCACCTGATAACTGTCTATTTGACGGGGGATTGTTATGAGGTGGTATCGATTGACATTTGAGTCTCCCAAATGAGGACCGGTTTTCTACCTTAAAGTGCCATCTTGTATTTTCCTGTTGTGAGGCAATAGGTTTGAGGCTTATGTCTAGCTGGGTGAAAGGAAGGGGACTGAGTTAGTGTAGGAGTATCTAGGAAAGATTGTGGATTTGGGGTGAGAAGGAGGGCCATGGTAGAAGAACTGTGGTTGGGGTCTATGGTTATGTCAATGAGGGGACGATTGGGAGGAGAAAGAGAAGAGAGGAGGAGAGGGAGAAGGTAGAAGACAGGAGGATGAGGAGTGGCTTCCATAGGTTTTCAGAGGAATTATTCAGCAGGGGATAGAGGTAGGTGGTTCCAAGGCAGACTGGTCAGGCAGCAGGTTCACAAGAAGGTAGAGGAGAGATTCAGAGGCTAATATGTACGAGTACCTTGTGACCCATATCATTTCTCTCAGATGGACTATCTTTAGGGGACCGTGGCTGTCACCAGAGCAGCAGCACCTGAAGAGAGAAGTTGTTTGTAATAAGAAACATTAGATACTATTGAGTGTAATTGAGGAAGTTTAACGTGGTTGTGATTGTTCTTAAGGATGAATCTCCCTACTTGAGAGGTGTTGTCCGCTGCTAGGAGATTGTTGTTGTGAGAGTTGGGGCAAAATAGGGATATTGGATGTAGAGATCCATATTGGTCGAACTGTGTTGGCGGATCCCAGGACTTTCTTCCTGTGGCAGAGTGTGAAGGCAGGTTCACAAGACGTGTCGAGGTGCTGTTGAGAGGAGAAGAAGGTGTTGTGGTTTGTGGATCCTGTGTTGAACGAGAATTGGTCAGGTTGGTTCTGGGAATTATAGATTTTGAGTGTTGATGTGTGAGAGTTGGGAGGTGGGCGGGAAACATTTTTGCGATGATTTCGTCGATGAGTTGATGGCTGAGCTTTGTTAATGTGAGTTAAGTTTCGAAGAGGATCCAGCATCCTGATTGACATCCTGAGCTGTCCTGATTGAATTGTTGTCTCAAGCCTATGCCGTGGTGTTGTAAAAAGGAGGACGGAGAGGCTCAGATGGAGAGGATGAAGGAGGAAGCAAGACTTGAGTTTATGGGGGGTTGAGGTAAATGAGGAAGAATTTTCTCTGTGATGTAACGGCTTCAGTTCCTCTGTTCCAGGGGTTGGTGAGACGGAGAATGAGTTGGGAGATGGTTTATTGAGAATTGTTTATTGTAGAGGGTCGAGTTTGGCCGCGCCACCAGTGGCTATGAGAGCCGGATTGAGGAGTGTGGCAGTGGAACTTGGAAGGAGTTAGCGAAGAGTTCAATGTCCAGGTTCATGTGGGCCGGTGAGCTGGAGACTGGTTGGGCAGTCCTCTGCACGGAGGAGAATGTGGCAGGTGATGGGACAGAATTGGTGACGCAGGTTGAAGTGGCCTGGCCGTGCCAGAGGACCCAAAAGACTGGACATGGGACAGCTGGTACAGAATAGCGTAGAGAGGTGATTGGGCGTTACGTCGACATTTGTAAACTCATAACCAGGAAATTCGAGTGCAAAATACAAAAAGAAATGGACACAAAACAAATTTAGGCAATTTACAATCATAGAGTTAACCACTATATGCTCACTTTGTGAAATTACTGAGAAGTAAATGATCTGTCTGTACATACCGAAGTGTTTTTTGTTTTTTTTTAAATAAGGTTTATTGAGCCTAAACAACTGAAAGTAAAAAATTGTGCCATTGAGGAAGAAACTGATGTGGAGTTAGTTTCCCTGATGATGTTGGCAGAGATACAGATAATGTAAAGTTGTCAAAAGGGTAGAGAGCATGTTGGAAAAAAGTAACATGCAGTATTTGAAAGAATGAAGAATGGTTTATATACATAATGATGAAAATTAAGACAGTGAAATTGAAGAAGTGTCAAAATGCAAGAAGAATGGAGAAAAAAAAAAAAAAATAGCAAACAACCATTAAACTAAAACAGGTAGTTAGGAGACGTGTTGTCTGAGTGAATCCAGTGATGAATCACTGATTCGACTATGTGTGAATCATTTTCTACCATGAGAATAGAATGTTATAGGTCAGTCCTCAGAGAGAACAGAGACATTATGCAGTAGAGACACCTTATCAAAGACAAATTTAACATCTTCAGAACTACTGAACACTTGATACAACAACTCTGTGTTGCATCGGCATGGTCCACAACCATCGACCAACTGAAGGAGTTCAGGACCACAGCAGGACCTGTTGACTCACAAACTAGTGAGCTGGCTTCAGAGAATGTCGCCTTAGGCCGCCCCAGGAGTTCAACTTGAGGTGAAAGGAACCTGGCCTAGACAGAGACACAGAAACAAGCCGGCAGACCTGAGTGAGGGACACAGGAGCGAACCGCAAGAACAATCATCAGAGAGAGAGAAGACCGCAGGACTGCAAGTCTCTGAGTCAAATACAGCAAGCTGCTGTCCACTGAGGAGCAGATGACACAAGGGTCCAGTGCAGAGAGCAGGCTTGAGGCTGCAGACATTGAGACGCTAGTGGGTCAGGCTGAGCTGGCCCTGAAGGAGGAGAGAGGAGCTGATCAGCTGTCGATGATAGCAAGAGACCACCCTGAGCACGCCTCTGGAAGAGTTGACCGCAGGCTCAGAGACAGGACAGCTGGCTCACGAAGATGGCATCAGCCAGACTCTGTGTGAGACTACAGGAGTTCGCCAGCTTCCAGGAAAAGGATGACACTTCAAGCGCGAGCTAGCTCTGGAGGAGCACTAGGAGATGGAAGAAGATGGTCAGAGGAGGCAGAGGGACAAAGCTCATGCTCTGGAAGATCAGCTGTCTGTTGAGAGGCCCAGTCCATCCACCAACAGTGACTCAGGTTGGACCAACCTCCAGGCTCACCAGCCAGCTGCCAAAGAGCCAGGAAGAACAAAGGCTGACAGAAGGAAGAAGAGGCAGAGAAAAGCGAAGGGAGGAAGGAGAATGAAGAGAGAAGAAGGCAAGAAGGAGAAGGAAAGGGAAATGAAAGAAGAAGAAAGAAAGAAGGAGAGAAGAAAGAGAAGAAAGAAGGCAGAAGAACAAGAAGACACTGCCAACAGAAGAAGAAGAGGGAGGGAGGAGAGAGAAGAAGAAAACAAGAAGAGAACAGAGGAACTGAAGAGAATGAAGGAAAGCAAGAGAAGGAAGAGAAGGAGAGAGAGAGAGAAGAACTTCTCTCATCCTTCTCTACCACCCTTTCACCCCCCTCCTACCTCATCCCAGGGGAAGAGTGATTCCATGTCTGCATGGGTTCGATGCACTTTCTCCACAGTTCCCTGGCTTGAACCAGCTGGTTCCTGTGATAGAAACCCTGGAGCTGGGAAAAACTGAGGTTCTGAACACGGTGAAGGATTCTCTGTCATGATATATGTTTGAATGCAGCATTTGATTGAATAAAATCATGAATGAACTTTTTCCAGTGATATAGAAAGAATGAGGGAATGTGTCAAAATAAGTAGATAAATGAGAAGAAAGAAGAAACACTGTCTTAAATAAGTAAACACTTTGCAGATATTGTTGTTTAGAGCACCAACTCGCATTATGCAATTACAAAGAACAAAAAAGTAAAAAAAATGTTGAAATAAGTAATTATATTGTCTGATTTACAATCATTACAGAAATCCACAGTATAAAAAACCATTGAGTTATTTAGTTTATTGTAAGATTATTGCAATATATAGTTATTGATTTAGACAATTTCATCATTTTTAGTTGATTATTTAAATAATAAATAAATTTGCCTCCTGTACAATGAGACAGAGAAATAATGAGTAAGTTTAATATAAATAAAATTGAATGATCTGACTGTATATGAATTGTGTTGTTAAAGAATGATTTGATCCATAAAACATGTGATGAGTTCTTCCTGCAGGCAGGTTAGGTTAGAGAGGAATTTTCTTCCTCCGAGGAAGAAAATGCAGTCGCACCGATCCGTCTGTACATCTGTCCTGTGTCGGGACGTGCCTCCCACACGCCCCTCATCCATATTGGGTTTTTTTTTTGTTACTTTTGTGTTAATATATGTCTTGTGTATGTCTGTATTTAGTTTGTCTGTATTAGATCAGAAACTTAACGACAATAGAAGTTCCATAAAATTAGGAAATGACATTAATGACTAAATCAAAAGTGACTCCACAAATGAGAATAATAAGAACGAGAGAACAAAGTACTCTGAAAGTATTTCGTTTTGTTTTTATTCTTATTTGATTGTTTCCTTATTCGTTTTTTTTTATTATTTTTCTATGTTTTGTTTTGTTATTTTTTTTTAAAGAAACAAACAAAAAGCTGCTACAAGCGTCAAGACGCCTCCAGGTAAGGCAGCCTTCACAAGTGCTAAAGACTTAATGTAACAACCACATGTAGGGCTTTCAAAGAATAAACAAAAGATCTATATGCTTGAAATATGATGTGTAGTAATGAAGTATGTCTCACACCTGTTTACTCAAATTTGTATAGAATCGATACAAGTGTCCCTGTGCAGAAGACACTTCAGTTGCTCTCTTGGGAGGTGGCCTGAATTACGTTATCTGAATAGTGAATGAATTGAAAATGAGGCCGTCATTTAAGTAACCTAGAATTGTACAATATCCTTAAATATTTATTAATTGTATGAATTGTATATATTATTGAATATTTATTTGTGTGTAATGTATGGTCCTAATATATTTATTGAAAATTTATTGTAACTGGTAGAATTGTACCTATTTTTATTGAACATAGCAAACCATCCCAATAGTTAGGATTAGAGCCAGTTCATGGTTCCATTAGGTTAGGTTGTTGTAGGTTAAAATTAATAAGTGGGTGACGGCTATGATCTAGCGATATGGAAATTGAGAAACTGGTTGTGGCTGAGAATATGAAGTGAAAGTAAAGAGTATGGTCAAAGAAGGACTGGTCTGAGTCGAGTCCGGAGCCAGTTCGAACCAGAGACCGGTCACTTAGGGAATATGAAAGCCTTCCTAGAACTGAAGGGGCAAAAAGAAGGGTTGTATAACAAGGTCCATTGAGAACGAGACACCAGGTGACGAGAATGGGCTGGTGCCGGTCCTCGAGGAGGCTAGTGTCTTAACGAGGTATGAGTAAATGTTGATCAGATCTTTCTGCCGTCCTGAAGTGGTCCAATGATTGCAGTTGTATGAAAATTAAATGAGTAGGAATAGTTTGAAAATGAGCAGAGTCTGAACTGCTCCATGTTGTGAGTTAATCTGTATATAGAATGTTGTTCTATGTGTTTATTGAGATAAATAGATGTAAACTACTAGTATGAGAATGGAGAATGAACCTGAAGGGCGATTTTACTGGAGGGTTATGATGTTCTGATAATGGTTATTGGGTGAGGTGGAGTCTGGATCCAGTGAACTGTAGATTTGTGGGTGACTTTTCCTGTATGCTGAGATGATGAGTTGAAGAGTGGAGATGTTTCGAAGAAATATGTTTGTAGAATGGTGGACGGCTGAGATGGAGAAATGGGGACTAGAGGAGATGTAGGGCAGGAAAGTAGGATTAGGATAGGGGAAGGTTAGGATAGAAGAGGAAGGGTGAGATTAGGAGGAAGGGGTTAGATAGGATGGATGGAGGTGGATTGGGGGGGAAAGTTAGACAGTGAAGAAAGGATTGGGAGGAGGGAGATTAGGAAAGAAGGGATTAGATGAATGAAGGTGGAGGTGGAAGGTGAGATAGAGATGGGGTCCGGTGGATCGACAGGGGATTGAGAAAGAAAGGGGGGCGAGATGACTGGGTGGGACTGAGGTGGAGCTGGGAGGGGGAGGGGGCCGGTGATTTACAACGGAGGACGCTGAGAGCCGCTCTAGACTAGTGAATAGGTGGTAAGGTTGATGTCGAGTCAGATTCCAAATGGCAGATATCAAGATAGAGTAAGTGAGATGGAATTGAAAGGGCTGCCCCGCCATGTAATGTTTGTAAAGGTGCACTCTGGCTGTCCCCTGGTTTGTAAATAGTATTGATGAAGAGTCATTGTTAGCAAAGTTGTTGGAGAGCCATATCCGCTGTGGTCGTATTTTAAAGGATGATTGTATGGAGGCAGTCATTCGAGCCAGTTGTAAGATACGCTTGAGGGACAGCATGGTCAATGATGCGAATGGTGCCTAATGTGGTGTTTGTAGAACAGAAGAAAATCAAGACTGAATTTGTAGGACTGTTCAACAAACATTGTCTCGGAGGAACAAAGGAACTTCCGTGTGATTTATGAATTTTGGGCAGGTGATGCGAGCGGTTATTTGATCCGAAAGAGCTTGTTTTGAGATATATTTATTAATTATAATGGTGCGTTGAAGTTGGATGAGTTAATGTGTCCGATCTTATGTAGGTTATTGTATTGTCTGTTGTCTAATAAATACTTTATCAGTATTACTATTTGCACTGTTGCTGGTTTGATGAAATTGGTTCTGTGTTGTTGAGATCGTCGTCAAGTTCAGAGCGCAGGAGTCTGTATCAGGTATTTGTCTGTCAATACGAGCTGTCGTAGTGTTGCGATGTTTGCAGTCGGTTCCAGGCAAATGACGATGATATGATATTAGGAAGTATGCATGTATTTTGGCCTGTAGTTAGGATGTCCTAGTTTCAGTCGATTGAAGGTGGAACAGAAAGGCCCTTCTGTAAGAGTTGGGTTGCTAGAGGGAAGAGAGGGAAGATTAAGTTGATAGGCATATGGTTGACCACAATGGAGTGGTGGCGGATGGCTGATTGTTGAAAGTATCTATAAATTTAGTTGTACAGCAAAATTTGTTGAGCAGTTTTGTCAGTGAGATTCTTCTGAAGAATGATATGGAATTTGAAGTAGGAAATAGCTAGTATAATATATTTGATTGTTTCTGTGGCAGAAGGAGAGAAATAAGATGTATTCAGCATTGAAGGAGTGGACTAAGGGCTTAGCTGTTAGGTAGTTTGTTTAGCATTTATCCTGTTTGAGTGCTATGAAGACATTTTGTGGTGGATTAGGATTTTCACAGATGGAAAGGGGTTTGCCCTGATAACTGTCTTTGGATGGATGTTAGAGGTGATTGACATTTAGTTCAATGAGGACCGGTTTCACCTAAGGTCTTGTATTTCCGGAATGTATTGAGGCTATGTCGGGAAAGGAAGGACTGAGTTAGTGAGAGATCATGGAAGATTAGTGTTGGGAGAAGGAGGCATGGTAGAAGAACTGGGTTGGCGGTTAGTATAGGGGACGATTGGAGAAAGAGAGAGAGAGGAGAGGAGAAGGAGAGACAGAGGATGAGGAGCAGGTTCGAGGATTTCAGCAGGGGATAGGGAGGTACTGTCTCCCCAGACTGGTGACAGCAGGTCCCAAGAAGGGAGGAGATTGAGGTCTAATGTGAACTGTGACTTGTCTTTAGGTGGACCATGGCCGTCCACTGAGAGGCAGCACCGAAGAGAGAGATGTGTAGCAGAAAATAGAGTGACTATGTAATTGAATGGAGTTTACTGGTGGTTGGATTGTTCTGTGGATGATCTGGGCCTCTCTGAAAGGTGTTGGCCGTTGATAATGGAGGATTGTTGTGGTGATTGGAATAGGATATTGATGTAATGTCCATAGTCGAACGGTGTTGCGGTCCAGGGACTTTCTGTCGTGAGAGTGTGAAGTGGCAGGTCTACCGTGGATGTTTGCGAAGGGTTTGGCTGTTCGGAGAGGAGATAGATTTCGTCGAACTGGTTGCTAAGATTGTTTAGCTGTGCGATTCTGGGTTAATTGTGGATTTCTGACTGATGTCTGAGTGGAGGGCGGAAATTTGCTGATGGATTTTCACATGAGTTGATGGCTGGACATTCTGATTGTAGGAGTTCGAGTTTCTGAGGTGATGCAGTGGAGCTGTCTGATTGTTGTTCTGGAGTCTGAGCGGTGTTGGAGAGGACGGAATCGATGGGTAGGCTGTGAGGAGGAGAAGGGGCCAGACTCGATTTATGGGCTTGTGTGAGAAAAGGTAAATCTTCTTGTGGTGGTAACGGCTTCAGTTCTATTCTGATCCAGGTTGGTTTGAGTTGGCATGGTTGAATGAGCAGTAGTGGATAGATGGTTTTATTTGATGTTATTGTAAGTGTCCGGATTTGGCCAGCTTAGCCAACCGTGGTAAAGAGCCAGAGGATCGAGGAGTAGTGGCGTGGTAATGGTGTTCTGATAATGATGTGAAATTTGTTTTGCATCAGTTGGTTGATATCTGTATTTGAGCTCGTTCGGAGGGATACTGAGGCGTTGATGGTACCAGGAAATGATTTGGTCTGAATTGTCTGTAATCTGTTGTGATGAATTGCCGAATGATTTGAAATATTGTTAGTATGTCTTGGCTGATCTGGGAGGCGGTAAACAATGATTTGGTTGACTGTTGAGGACGGATGGCCGCTATGTGGTCTAGGGTGTGTGTATTGAGATGCAGAGGTGCAGCGCATGTCTTTGAAGAAAGAGGCCATTTTGTGTGCCATGCTCTCGTGTTGAAATGGAATCATAGGGTGGGTCCTTCCGAAGAGCGGTGGTTATCCGTATTGTGATGAGAGTACAGGAGATTGTGTGTTGTTGCTGAGTGTGACGTCGGTTCTTCCTGGCGCGATATGGCAGAGTTCAGCCGATGAAATTGTCCAGGTGATTGTTCTGATAGAGGTTTGGGTCGTGAAGATGACTACTGGAAACTGAATAGTATTTGCAGCAAATTTTGTGGTGTTGACTGTCGAGCTGTGCCAACGAACTGCGCAGCTTTTGAGCAGAAGACAACGATTTGTGGATTAGTGCATTTTCAGACTTAAGGAAATGGTATGAGTTGACCTGAAACGTCTATTGAGTGGATTGTTTGGTATGATTTTCTCCCAATGAGCCTCCATGCTGATTTCTGTGAGAGTTTTGAGGCTCATGGAAAGAAGGATGTAGAGGAGTCTATGAGATGTGGTGGGTAGAAGAGCATAGAAGAGTGGCGGTTAGAAGGGATGAGGAGAGAGAGAAGAGAGAGAGG